>JAKCPB010002087.1:0-132939 GCA_021442155.1 Cymbidium sinense | reverse complement strand
GTCCATAAACCCTAAACTAACTTAAACCCCTACAAACCCTAAACCTAACCTAACCCAAAACCCTAAACCCTAAATCGTATACCCTAAACCCTAAACTCTCAAAACCCTAAACCCTAAATCCTAAACACTAAACTCTAAACCCTAAACCCTAAACTTAAACCCTAAACCTAAACCCTAACCCAAATCCCAAACCTAAACCCTAAACCCTAAACCCTAAACTTATTTTCATATTTTGGTCTAAGTTGGGTTATGTTTTTGACCTCTTGCTTTTGGGTTGGCCTGGTGGTTGCTACCTGGTGGTTCCTATCCTTCCAGCCTGGGTTGGCTTGGTTTTTTTGGTGTGGTGGGCTCTGTCTTCTCTGCCTTATTATTCTGATTATTAGTGGATGAGATTGTTTCTGTTATGGCTTTATTCTATTTTTTGCATTGGTTGGTTTGTTGTCTCTCCTCTTGAACTTGAATTACTTTTCTAGTTTTCATGGTTGGATGGGTGGCCTTCTAGTGGGAGCTATTGGTTGTTGCCTTCTAGGCCTTCTTTTGGAGAATTTTCTAGCTTTTTTTTGGGGTTGCCTCCAGTTCCTTGTTGTTTATTTATGGATACTTTTTTCCTTTATTTTATGTTTGATATTCTCTTGGGATTACTCCTGGGTGTGTTATTTGCATCACATTTTGTATTGTTATTATGCTTCCTATTAGTTTAGTCTTTATTTTTGGGGAAGTTTGGTTTTATGGTCCCTACCATATTATTACGCCTTTCTATGGTGGTTGTGCTTTTTTTGTACCTTTTGTGTGGTGCTTTGTTGGTTTTCTACTTTTCCTTGCTGGGGATGCTTCCTTTGTTGGTTACTTATGATGGGTTGTTCTCTGGTGGTTGCCTTATGGTTATTTTTACTGGTTTGGTTGGAGGACTTTTAGTTGTCCTTGGAATCTTAGTTGGTTGTATTTTTTTCTTGGTAGTCTTTTTGTTCTTCTTAGATAATTTTCTAGAGCATTTTTTCCTTATTAGTTGATTTTTAATAAAAGCTCAACCTCTCTCTCATCTTCCTTCATGTAAGAGTAGTCAAAGCCATCCCTACATCTCATTCCATCTTCACTCTCTCAGATCACCGAGCGAGGAGCTCATCCTCTTGATTTGGTTCTTCCTCCCCTCCGATCAAATCGAAGGCTAGCCAAACACCTCTCTTTCTTTTCTTTGTGTGAGTAGACCAAACTAGAGACTCATGCCCGACACTCTTATCCATAAGCAACTTCATCCTCGAGCCCACGAGGCACTATAACTCGAGAATATTCATCGCCCAACTCAATGCAAAATCCAGTCCTCTTTAAACTCTTTTTGGTTGCATTCTTCCCCTCTCATTTTTGGTTCAACAAGATCATGCTACAAAGATCGAGCCTCTCTCTCTCTCCCTCTTCTTCTACTAGATACCAACACTTGATCTTCTCCACATTTCCTTACAAAATGTCGCTACAACTTTAATCTCATTATATGTTGAATCTCCTTTCCTTCTTCTAGCTCAGATTCCACTACCTCTATTCTCCATCCGTGTTTCCTCCATTGGCCTAAATTTGAACTACTCTCTACATATCCCAAGCATGTAAGGAAGATAATTCCTCCCCTTGCTTCTAATTGTTATGTCCATGAGAATGACAAAGCTCTAGAAAGCAGCAATTGTGAGTGAGCTTATGGGATACTTGGTGAGGAGACAAGCCTAGAAACATCTAGAAAAGCTCCCTCATGTCTCGTGAAAGTCGCTCAAATTGACCAATTCAATGAACACTATCTTCAATCGTGAGGAGGTGTTTAAAGCAAAACATATGAGCAAAGAGAAGGAATGCTAGTAAAGTATTGATCCAACCCAACAAGCATCTCACTAGGGCTTCATTTCTTCTAAATGAAGCCACCTCTTGGTCTAATCCACCGACATTAGCTCATGAGGAATAATTCTTAAACGCTTAGAAAGTCTTAGAGATCTTATGTGTTGAATGCGATCGGATCCAACCTTTAGAACCCATGCACTTTACTTTTAATCCTTTTGGTGAGAGTTTAGAGACAAAAGCAAAACTATTTATTTTATGTGTTTGAAATGAAAAGTTTTGATTAGGTCAAACAACATAGTAATTTGATTCCACCTATCAAGCCATGATTAACTCGTGGGTCATTTGATTTTTTATCGAATGATCATGATTAATCGACCTTATTTTATTTATTATTTAATTCAATCGATCTAAAAAAGGAGTTAATCAATCTTTAGAATTCCAAACAAAAAAAAAAAGAATAATATGTGATCAAACAAAATAAAAAAGTGCAAATTAAATTATCATAAAATCTAAGTAAAACATAGTATAAAAAGAAAACAAAATTAACTAAACCAATAGTATTATAAATATTATAATCAAATATAAAAGTTGTTTGAACATAATTTATGAAAGTCAATTATAAAATCAATTTAATATTTAATTGTTATAAGTTGATTCTAAAATCAAAAAAAAAATTTTGTTATGTGACATATCCTTAATTATAATTAACTCAACTATTACAATTGGCTATGCTTTATTTGATTAGTTATTCAAATAAAATTTTGGAGGAATTCATAACTAATTCAAATCACATTTTAATATATATATATATATATATATATATATATATATATATATATATATATATATATATATATATATAAACTACATCCCTTAGAACATAGACAATTGAAGTCAAAAAAAAATAGAGAAAACTTGTATAATTCATATTCTAAATATCATAATCAAATCAAATAAACATAAAATTAAATATAAACTCTAAAGTTATTAAATCACATCCAATTACTCCAAATTCCAATCAATATCAAAATAAGTTAAACAAAAATAAAATCAAAATAATAAACCTATTGAACTAAGATAAGAGAATAATCATTAAGCTAAAGAGATAATCATTTATATAAACTAGATGGCTAAACTTAATAAGTTAAACCCTTAATTGGAATTCAAATAAAAGAACACATTAAACTTCAAATAAATTATAAAAATACATTCTTCAATCCAAATCAAACTCAAATAAAATAATAAAAATCAATGAATTTAAACAAACATCAAAATGAAAAATCATATGAAATTAAAACCAAAAAAAAAAGAAAAGCATTAGATATTAAGGATATATTGAATTATCAAAATTTAATTAAATCAAACATAAAATCCAAAATTAATCAAGAATATATGAAATTAAACAAAGTTAAACTTCATTAGATAAGGATATTTAATTATCAAAATTTAATTAAATCAAAATATCTAATCCAAAAGTAATCAATCAAAATACAAAGATTAAAACTCAAATTTTAAAATCTAAATTAAATCAAATAAACATTAATCAAATCAAATCAATCACATAAATTCAAATGGCTAATTAAGATAATTAAAGACCTTAGTTAGACTCTTTAGGAGTTAGGATGTAATATGGTGAGTTCCATCCAAAATGGAATTCATTCAACTCTTCATTCTTGAAAACCTAACTATCACTTTAACCAAATAAAAGTGAAATAAAAATGGAAAATAAATCATTAAATCCTTTAAATTGAAACCACCGAAAGGAAAAAAAATTAAACAAATTCAAACACGAAATTGAAACTTAAAGTCTTGTCACACAAGCCCTTTTTTCACACACTAGAATACTAGGTCACCGACCCTAGAATAAAGTTAGTTGATGTGTTGATCGTATGGTTGATGTTGCATTTTATTTTGTGATGTAATTTTTTATATTGGATGTTAGGAATGTGGATCGTAGGCTGGATGTTAGGCCGTTGATAGTCTAACATTATTTTTTGCAAGGGATTATGCTTAAGGGGCTGCCTAAAAATAAATTTAAATGCTCTCTCTATAGGTTTCTTAAGCCCCTAAGCATAATCCAAGTTAGGACAAGTGGGCTTGATTACCCATGCAGGTTGCTAAGTCCAAATTATAAATATAACTACTTGGGTTGTATGTGTATGTTTAACACTTATTTTTGTGTGTAGTTAGATTTACTTTTCCTATTTATAATGTAATTTTGCATTAGGAATTAGGATTAGTGCTATGGGGTTTAGGATGAGCATTGGCTAGAAGGCTTGGTCTGGGTGCCATGTGATGCCTTAAAGCCTACCACATCAAAGGAAGCAAAGATATGATGAAATGAAGGAGATGAATAATGAAGACTTGAAGACCCCCCATAGCATTTATTATTTGTAATAATTATTTTTATATCGTTGTATAATGGTAGAGCTCCCATACCCATTTTCTCTTTGGGGTGTATGGAGGAACCCACCCACCTCTTTTATTCTTTTGGTAGTCTATAAAATTATTTGATGTTGTGCTTAGATCATTAAAAACAACATGCTTTTTTAAGTTTCTTATATTTTCTTTAATGTGTGGCCTTGATGCGATTAGGCTCTTAGGATAAAATTAATTTCTACCCCGCTTAATAACTCACAATTAAAATTTAAAAGAACTCATAACCTCACCATAATGCCTAGGTTTTAAATAAGATAATTAAAAGATTTAGCAACCCTTAGAATGGTTGAATGTCTCACAACATGCATTCATATTCTTTCTCTCTTGAACATGAAGGATCTTCATCCTTGCATGATAATGGAATCACGAGGGCATCCCTTATGGTGGAGAACACCTTCTTCTAGTTGATTTGGCCCATAACCTATTTTCATCATGCATATAGGCATCAAAATCCTAAAACCTTTTCAAAATAAAATGTCAAAATTGAAATGAAATTTGAAAAGATTTTGCATTTGTAGATTAAGTCATTACTCATACCACTCATGCTCTAGTCTCTTAGAGAGTGGGTTTAAGGACTCAGTCTCTTTCTAAATAATAACTACCTAGCTATTTTGCAACTCATAAGACTTGCCTACATGAATCTAAAGTGTAAGGAGTTAGTCTACCACTTGCTAGTTATAAGCCCAGCAGTTGGATAGTTTATCCTCTCTTGTGGAGTTAAACCATATGCCCATCTTCGCTTATACTTAAGTCATGCTTTGGCTTATGCTAAAGCACCCTAGATTTAGGATTGGTAGTTGTTTTAGGCTATTAGCATAAATTCTCACCTCTTAGGCATTTCCACAATCTTGTGTTATTGGATTATAAGTGCTAGCTTTCTAATAAAATGTCAACTTCAATAAAATCAATCTCTTCAACTTTAAACATATAAAGCCCAACCATAGGATAGATTGGAATGCTCATTAGGCTTACTAGTATCATGAGAATTTCCTATCCATTCTCTTTGGCTTCAATAATAAGTTTTCTCCATGAACAATCCCATTTGATTTTCCAATACAAATAATCCTTTGATAGTATAGCCTTGAAATCTTTGGAGACCTTAATTTCTACTTTAATCAAGAATATTCATAAGGAATTCACATTCCTTATGATGTAATTAACTATGGAGGATTGCCTCCATAGGGAACTTAAGGAACCTGGCTTAATATAAACCCTACTTTACTTTTCCATGTAAAGTAGATGAAAGATCTGCATTCAAGACTCATCATGCCTTAGAGTCCTTATTAGGTGATTAGGTCCATTATAGGGTGATGATTTCTATCTTTAAGATAGTGCATCATACCCAATGTTGTACCTGATCACTTCAATAAATACCCCCTAAGATCTGTGTGGTGTCCCACCTCTAAAAATAAACACCACAAATTTTTCTAGCGACTCCACTGGGGAGGATTCCTCTCTCCATCTCTAGTAGACATTATTGTCTCCAAGCATCGATAGTGGACTTATATTTTATATAAGCCCAAAGAGTATCTTTCTTTCTATTGCACTTAGCTTATTTCATCCTTAAGAAAAGCTAGCCAACATTTTTAGTTTTAGGACCTCACTAGGTCTTAAAATCCCTGGTCCCCTAGTAAAAAATAAACTAACTAAATAAAGGAGATGACAAAATAAAATTTTTTGATCTTACCACTAGCTTGGTGAGGTAAGGTTTATCCCACATTTAAGAAAACTCAAACTAAAATAAATAATGTCTTTTGCAAAATATTTTCAAAAGCACTTTTCCTAAACATAATCATTTTTAAATTCACTCCACATGAAGTTTGCAAAATATAACATTTTTCAAATCTCTTTAAAATAAAGACAATCAAACCTCATTTAACATACCTAAGTTTGTTAAATAAGGGTCCTCTTTAAAAAATCAAAATCAAATTTATCAACAAAATGCCTTTCAAAGATTTTCAAAGAGCACATTTCTTAAAATAAAATCAATTAACCAACTCCATTTAACATACCCAAATTTGTTAAATGGAGTTCCATTTTTAAAATCAAAATCAACATATAATTGAACCTCACTTAACATACTCAAATTTGTTAAGTAAGAGTTCCCCTTTTTTCAAAAGCAATATCACACACAAAGTCAAGATATATATTTTGAATCTCATTTGGCATACCCAAATTTTCCAAATGAGAGTTCTATTTTCAGAAGCAACTACACACAAATAATTGAACTCTATTTAGTATACCTAAAATTTCTAAGTGGAGTTCCCCTTTTTTAAAAACCAAAACAAATTGAATCCTACTTAGCATACCCACATTTTCTACGTAGAGTGCCTTCTTTCAAAATTATGAAAGATCAATGCACATTTGAATTCCATTTGACACACCCAAACTTGTCAAATGAGAATTCTTTTTTAAAAAAAAAAAAAATACTTTAACATACCCACATTTGCTAAGTAGAGTTCTCTTTTCAAATCACAAACAAATTAAACACAATTGAATTCCATTTGACATACCCAAATTTGCCAAATGAGAATCTTTTTTATAAAATCAAACATTATCATGAAAATCAAATTGAACTCCATTTAACATACCACATTTGTTAAATAAGAGTTCACCTTTTTAAAATGAAACAAATACCAAGTCATACTTACTTAACATAATACATTTGTTAGTAAGAATCCCACTTTGAATTAAAATCAAATACATTTTTGGACCTTACCCAACATACCACATTTGTTAAGTAAGATCCCTAACTTCAAATTAAAGTAACAAACACACTTGAGCCCTACTTAACATAACAAATTTGTTAAGTAAGGGTTTCAATTTTCAAATCAAAATAAGATATCAAATATTTTGGATCTTACGTAACATACCACATTTGTTAGGTAAGAATCTCACTTTCAAATATATTAAACACACTTGAGTCCTACTTAATATAGAAAATTTATTTAGTAAGGGTCTCATTTTTCAAAATAAAATCAAAATACATCAAACACATTGTGCTCACTTAGCATACCTAAATTTGCTAAGTAAATATCCCATTGTCAAATCAAAATAAATCAAATACATGACAAACAATCATAGTAAACAACAAAGATATTTTCAAAAATATCTTCAAACATGCTTAGATCTCTCTTAGCATACCCAAATTTGCTAAGTGAAAGCTCCAAAATCAAAATCTCAAAATAAAGGATTAGAAAAAAAATCATCTCCAAAATCTCTCCAAATGGAGGAACCTCAATCAACATATCCTAATTTATTGGATGAAGGTTCCAAAATCAACAAACTAATTCTTATGGAAAGTCTCTCTTCAAAATTCTAAATCACTCCAATTGATGAACACTATATACTTAAATTTGTTGAGTGTGGGTTCAAATTCTAATTAAAATCAAATCAATGATTGAAGGCAAATATGAAGGTCAAAGTCTAATTTAGTTATATTTTCACATGCGAGATATCAGTAGTTAGTTCAGCCCCATAATTGTCATGGATACCAAGTTTGTTTTCTCTTTCCCTCTAGTGTAGACTGGCCTGATGCCAATCTCACCATGACCAGGCCACCCACCTAATTTACTTTAGCCGTGGATACGAGGGGGTTAGGATTACTTGTGATGGGGTAGCCCCACAATTATTAGAAAGAAGGAGGTGGGGGCAGAAGCCACTCCTTTCATGTTGAGTTGACCCCAAGTTTCCTCTCTAAGATGAAGGTTGTGGAGGTCCCCATGCCAATGCTATTTAGTCTACTTATTGTTCACTATAGCTTTGGTGTGAGCTACCTCCTCCTCCCCTCAAAAGAGAAGGCTATCTTAGCATCGAGATAGTCTCCCACCTTGGTAGGTTCCAACTCCCACACCCAATGTCATACAAAAGAAAGAAGATCAAGCATCACAAAGAGAGTGGCTGGGGATAGATGTCATCATATCAGGGAGGGTTCTCCCGAGAGGTCTCCCTTTCTTGGTAGTAGATTCCACCCCTCTATGAAGAGGAGGATGCTAGAATTGCGCATTCCTCCACCACCAACTTACTACAAGGTATTAGCTGGTGAGGAAGAAACCCTATGTGGTCGCACGCTTCTTGGCAAAGCCTATGGATGCTGTGAGTCATTATTCATGAGGTCGGATCCCGTGAGCATTAGGCCTATTCAGAGAGAGGGCCATCGGCCAAGGTTGCACCATTAGTAAGGGAGAGATAAGGTGCTCTGTTGGGTGACCTCGCACTTATTGATTTCACCGATCTGGGCCACCAAAATGCATAAATAGTAAGTCTCACCAACACCACCAACCATGGGGGAGCTCTAGAGAAGGGGTGGTGTTACATCACATCGCCCATTCCATTCCTGCCCACCATCACACCTGTCCCTCCTTCCACTATTCCTACCAAGGTTCAGATACATTGGAGAGGAAGTCCCATGATCCACCATGGCTAAGGATCACACTCCATCTACTCCACCTAAGGTGAGGTCGAAGCCTCCCATTGACCTCCCACCTTGTGGTGAAGGCATGGCGATGAAAGTCACCATGGTCAGCCCACCACGCACATGATAAGTGATAGTAGAGGAGGGAGGGACAGATATTCCATGGAGATCCTCTCTGAGGGTGTGTACCTAGTAGGAGCATCTCTGTTGATTGCATAAATTCCACATTGGCCACCAAGTCCTTGTTCCTACCCAAGCAGTAAGAGATCGCTCACTAGAAATCTTAGAGGACTACTTTACCGAGAAGAGATGACTTCAAGTAATGATCATTTAGTTCGAGAGGGAGGGTAGCTTTTGACCCTAAGGATGATCTTCTGAGGGTTCAAAAGTCCACATGGTCGATACTTGAAGCCTCCTCCACCAAGACCATCGAGCAAGAAGGTGTTGTATGAAGAAGATGTCATCCATTCAACCCAACACCTCCTCCAACAACTTAGGTGAAAAGATGATCAAATCTATACGATGGAGAAGAAGGTTGAGGATTTGTTAGCAGCAGTACTAGCACTTTAGAACCAAGCTCCAACATTCCATCCTAACCCTATGGAGGCCAAGTGGCCTGAGCTTCTACATGTCTTAGAACCCCCAAAAGTACCTCTCGAGATTAGATAATGGTAGCAAAGAAAGGTAAGATAGCACCGCAAGAGAGACCTAAACAAAATGGTGGAACAATGAGAGAAGTTGGTATGCAAGCCGGGTACTTCATTCAATCCAAAGGATAGACTACCAGAAATTTGATATCCAAGATCCCAAAAGGGTTTGTGCCACCTTCTTTCAAGATTTTGATGAAGTTGGAACCCTCGTCAAGATATATGAATTTTAGAGGATATTACAACTGGTAGCGATGCACTTCTCTCACTTATTTGGTAGTCTTTCGTGGATTGCATCTGATTGGTATGCAAATTCCCAACATTGATAAAGACATTTCTTGGAGAGATTTTCATTAAGAGTTTTGTTGGAGCTCAGTAGAGGGTGACTATGGGCGATCTTGCTGTAGCATAACAAAACCCCGGTAAGTCTCTTGTTGATTATATTTTTAGGTGGCAAAATCTGAGTATAAAATGTGAACCATAGCTATTCAAAAAACATGCCATAGAGATTCTTTTTAAGAATATTTATGGTCCAGTTGCCTTCATGCTCAAGGTATTTACTATCGAAACCTTTGAGAAGTTAATCAATAAGCGGGCTAGTCTACAAGAGAATCCAAATACCTTTCCAAAACCATCCAAGCCTAAACAAGAAAGCTTTTGAAAACAAGCCAAATGGCATTAGTTAATAGGAAGCTAGTTAGAGTTTTGAGAACCTAGAGCTCAAGCCTCACATCCACCTCTACCACCACTCTACCATTATAATGCCACCATCCTCAGGCCATTACCACCACCTCCTCAACAAGATACATAGTGGTACTCCACACAGTAGCTATTACCCATCTACTCTTGACAAACTAAATAAGCCATTCTTTCAAGAGAAAGGTAGTTAAAAAAATCTTTAAGAACCTCTTAAAGAAGCTGATATACCAAGAGTGGGCAAGAGTGATGATCCTAACTTTTTTCTTTAGCCATGTCAGAGGACGCATCACAAGGACTTGAGCACACCACAAGTCGTGTTGTAATTATCTCTAAGGATTACTTATTAGAACAACCATCTAGTTCTTAGGGTAATCCTTGGGGATACATGTGATCCTCTCAAGATAAAGATGGTTGGAATATTTCCTTATCCTAAACCTCTAAAAGATTATTTCTAAGATCAAGAAACTCTCCGTTGAGTAGCAAACCTCCAACATCAAGGAAGGTTTGTAAGTTACAAAAGACAACTTGGGGAAAGTGAGAGCTTAGCATTAGTAGAATACCCACACTTTCAAAGAGCACAACCACAACGTGTCTAGCATTCCCTCCACCATTGCAACTACTACTATCTAGTTCTTCTTGATAGTGATCTGGACAAGGGCATTAAAACCCTTACCACTTACTTTATTTGATTTCATCATGTACCTCCACCTAAAAAAGAAATCAATAAAGAAAATAGATTCAACTTACATCTTGTCCATTTGATGCTCTTAATTTTATTCTATTGAAAGCTCTCCAAGTCTAGAAAAATAATAGCTCTAATAATTCCAATCCTTTTCTTCCAATTAATCAAACTTTCCTTTTGATCAATAGGTTCACCCATTGATATTGACTTGGAGTCAACACTGAGGGTCCCATAGAGAAGCTATAGTATACCCATGAGCATTGAAGCCAACCCGCCACATGAAGTCAGTCAACCTATGCAAGGGCAAAGTTCTACCTCTGGTAGCACTGTGATAAGGTGAGCAAGTCATTGGTTCTAGTGAGTACATAGCCTCCATAGATGCTCCACCTGGATATGCTTGTGGAAGCCAAGAGTTGATTACTTCTAGCTCACCTTAGAAAGTTGTTCAAGTTAATCATATGATGCCCTTGTTTATCCAAAGAGTTGAAAGAATCTCTAATCAAGGCTCTTCTTGATCCAGAGATTAGCTTAGCTCAACTGACTGCTATTGGAGAGGAGGCTCATGATTCAGAGGATGTCCTAAGAGTATCTTTCAGCAATGTAGACTTACTTTTAGGGATGATCAGAAATAATCATCCCCTCTACATCACAAGGACATGGCATTCAGCTATCCATAGTTGGTTGACGCAACAACCAACATTATGAGTCAAAGACCTTGCCTACTTGAGGATTGACATCTCCAAACTCAATTTAGAGGATGATGTTGAAAGATTCAATGAGCAAGGAGAGAGGGCTTTAGGCTCCATAGTGCCAATGGATATTGATGAGTTAAAGATTGAAGCCAAGTTTCACATTAGATTGATACATATTTTAATGCTTTCTAGACCGTGGATACATGAGAACAACATGGTCACATCCTCTTTGCACCAATGCATCAAGTTCATGAGAGGTGAGTTAGAGTACTATATCAAAGGAGATCTCAAGCCATTTATATTCATGAGGTTGGCATATATGGGGATGCCACACTACCTCTCAAAATCAACAAGTCTATTCTTGTGAACTTGGCCAAAGCACAAAAATAAAAATAAAATAAAAAGAGAAAGAAAAAGAAAAATATGAAAATAAAAAAGAAAAGAAAAAAGAAAATAATATTGAAAATAAAAGGGAGCAAAAATAGACTTGGAGGAGGATCTAGAGCTTGAGATTATATTCCACCCACATTTCATTACTCCATTCGAACATATGGCTAGGATGACCCGACCTCCACCAAGCAAAGGAAGTGGTAGATCCAGAGGTAGCCCTAGGGATGGAAGACCTCCTTATTGCCCACCCAAAAAGAGATATGTCTAGCTACTAGTGTACAGCTATCCATATAAACTTAGAATCTAGTTAAAGGATGAGTTTACATGGAGCACCACCAACTCTTCTCAGATATTCCTGAGGTGACACTTGAGCAGGATGAAGATCGCTCCAAAGCAAAAGCATGAGTGTATCCAAGTCTATATGTTAAAAGAGTCGCATCTAGAGCCTTAGTTCTAACCCCACTTTTCTCAGAAGTTTAAGGTTTGGTAGAAGGAAGCTAAGTCATCCAATGATGAAGACTGGAGATTCTTTGGAGCATCATCCTCAAGTCAAGAAGTTGATGTAAAACTTGAGGATGATTATATAAAGATTTAATACAATTATCTTTGATTAGTACTCACCTTATGTTCTTAATCTAGCAAAGAAGGGATTAATCCCACATACTTGGTCTAAACATAGTCATATTACTTCAAGAGGTTATTGGATAACAAATGTAGACATTCTTAATCAAGATGAGGACTAGGATTTGAGTTGGGTCAAGTCAATGATGACAATTGATGCTAAATCACCAATCATTTGGAATCACTTTTTTCAAATCACACTAACTCTTATGAGGAGGAATGCTTAAAAACATTAGATGACCTATGATTTCCAAGTCAAGGATGCACTACCAAAGTTTGAAGAAGAAATCAAATCAACCATTGATGAACTTAAAGAAATCAACTTAGATTAAGAAGATCCACGCCAACTTACATCGCTCTGAACCAAACTGAAACCAATGACTTAGTTAGGCTATTACCAAGTATAAGTACTACTTCATATGGAGTTAGGAGATGCAGTTAATCTCGATGTAGTCATAAACTAGCGATAGAGCTGTGCTAACCTATCAAGCAAGCTCCTAGATGCATATGATTAGACATCAACAATGGTCATTTCTAAAGTCAAGAAGTGATTGAGCTTCATCGTGGAAGAAAATACCTTACTGGTTCACCAATGTCATCCCAGTTAAGAAGAAGAATGGCCAAATTTGCGTATGCGTCAACTTTAGGGACTTAAATAAGGCATGTCTAAAGGACAAATTTCCACTACCAATCCCAAAGCTGATGGTGGACATTCCCTCATTTCATGTAGTCTTCTCATTTGTGGATGGCTCATCTGGCTACAAATAAATTAAGATGGCCCATGAAGATGAAAAAAAATACTACTTTTTGAACCCATATCAGAATTTATTACTATAAGGTTATGACTTTAAGCCTTAAAATCACACACTAGAAGAACTGAATCTTTATGAACTCATTCATCATTAAGTTGAGTGTTGTTGATGATCTCATAGTCAAAAGTAAAGAAAAGGAAGACCACCTCTTTGGCTTAAGAGTAGTTTTGAATGGTCAAGATAATTTAACCTCAAAATGAACCAAAGTGTGCATTCTGAGTAACATTAGGAAGTTTCGGTTTATTGTTACAGGAATCAAGATCAATCAAGAAGATCAAAGTGATACTAGAAATGCACCCCTAAAAGTCTAACTCAACTTAGATTATTTCAAGGTGGTTGGCATATCTAAGATGCTTCATATCCAACCTATTGGAAGGTGCCAACCATTTTAGCATTTATCAAAAGGATGCCAAGTTGGATGACAAGTGTCAAGATGCCTTTAAAGACATCAAGCACTACGATGATGTCACCAGCTCTAGTAGCCCTTATCCAAAGCCATTCATCCTCTACACTACCGCATTGGATGACTCTTGGCACTTTGGCCCAAGCCATGATGAAGGGAAAGAGAATATGCTCTCTACTATCTCGCCCTCATCCAATCCTAAAGAAAAATTATCCACCATTGAGAAACATAGCTTTAATCTTTGCATCCTAAAAAATTTATGGCATTATATGCTTCATAAAGTCAACTTGATCTCTAGAGTCAATCCAATTATAATATCACATGACATAGCACAGATATGGTTACACACGATGGTCCATGATTCTCTCATAGTTTGACATTACTTTCATACTTTAGTGAAAGGATAAGCATTGGCAACTTCTAGTAGCACACCCACTTCAAGACTCTCCACCTAATGATGATCTCGATGAACAAATCATGAACTTGGGGACACTAGCAATCACCATGGAATTGTATTTTTGATGGTGGCTTTCTCTCAAAAGGAGAAGAACCATAATCTACTCTTCTAGAAAAGTCAAAGGTAGGAATAGTACTTTTAACTCTAGATTGTGATGTGATGAGATTCTCATACCATCTATCCAATCCTTGCATCAACAACGAAGTTGAGTATAAGGCTTTAATTATCGGTGAGTTACAGTCATGCTATGCATCTGAACATTAACATCTTGGGATTCCGAGCTCATCAACCAAATGTTGGGTCATAAGGTTCTTAAGCCTAAACTCCATCATTTTCATAAATACATCATGGAGCTATTAGCTCAAATCCAGGTTACCATATACAAGATCTCATGAGGAGAGAATGCATAAGGATGCACTAGAAAGCTTGCCAAAGAGTTGGCACATCCAAGATGAGTCCATATCAATAAAGATTTAAAATAGACAAGTCCAATCTTATTGATATTGAATTCATCGAGATTCAAACTCAAGACTTGCCAAAAGGATGAGTTGGATTGGAGGCAACCATTCATGGACTATCTAACTAAAGGCAAACTACCTCAAGAGAAGTCACAGCCCATCGATGAAGAGAGCCCTTTCAACACTCTCATCAATGGCACCTTATACCAGCAGTCCTTTAATCATGTGGTTACATTATTTAGACAAGCACGAAGGTCGTAAAATCATGATTGAGGTACACAGGATTATGGCAGAGCTCACCAATATGGTCTAAAGATGAAGGCCAAGATTAAGAGACTGGGGTACTATTAGCCTATGATGATTACCAACTGCATAAATGTAGCCAATTTGTCATCACTTGTTAGGTGCATGGAGTGGTCCTACACAACCACCCAACATTCTACATCCAACATTGGCCTCTGGCCATTCAGTGTTATGATATTATGGGTCCGATCATTCTTTTCCAAAGGTCATCAATTCATCCTTGCCACTATTGATTACTTTTCCAAGTGGGAAAGTGATTCCTCTGGAGGTCAAAGCCCAACATGTGCTCCGGAACCATATCATATAAGTTTGAGGTGCCTCATGAATTATATGATAATGGTAGCATTCAAGAGCACCGTGATCAACAACTACTGATGCAACATGATGGATACTCTACCATTTTATACCCACAAGTGAATTGTCTAATAGAAGCTTTCAACAAAACTATCATTCAAATACTCAAGAAGACACTCAATAACAACAAGCGACAATGGAATGAGTAATTAGTTGAAACTTTGTGGGCTTATCACACCACCTTCAGAACTCTAACTCAATCAATTCCTTTCTCTTTAGTATTTGAGTTAGAAGCCATTCTACCATTAGAAGTCTAACTCACATCACTAAGGTTAGTTGTGGGTAGCAAGATCATGATACAACATAATGCCAAATTATGGTTAGAAGAGCTGAAGGTTTGGAGGAGAGATGTTTTATATGCTAACCTCGTTGTACAAAGCTAAAAGGATTCAAGCTCACAATAAGTTGGTTTTCCTGAGAGCTTTTTAAGTAGGAAATTTTGTTTTAGTTCTAAGGATACCAATTATTTCCCATCGCAAGATGAGAGGCAAGTTTGAACCCACTTGGGAAGGCCCTTTAACCATAGAGAAGGCCTACCAAGGAGGATCTTATCAACTCATCAACCATAAAGGAGAGCACCAGATGCTTCCAATCAATGAGCTCTACTTAAAGAAATATTACCCATAAAATTATGTTTGAAAGTCATTATCATCAATGAAAATTTCATTTCAAATTCAATCTCTTCAAATTGAAAGCATTTTCATCTATGAATATGCCACAATGCATTTAGGATAGGTGTAAGAGAGCCCAAGTGACATCCTATCCTTCATCAACACAAACATGAACTACAATTCTCCAGTGCTATTAGATAGTGTAAGAGAACCCAAGAGCATCTTATTTTGACTAGCACAACTAAGTTAAGTGTAAGAGAACAGCACATCCTTTCTGGAGTCACATTGCCCCTATGGCACCATTTCATCATTCTTGATGTGTTTTAGGATAGGTAAGAGAACTCACATACTATTCCTTTTTCCACAACACAAACACACATACACATCTTTTGTCTCAAAATTTTATGTGGATAACCCTCCTGGCACTCATTCATTAGTATAGGTGGTGAATGACCTTAGTATGTCACTAGGGTCCTTTGTTTAGAAGATGTAAGTCTACTATGCTTTCCTAATTTGACACACATAACGAGCACCTTATTAGCATGGTAGACCTTGCATGGTCGGTACTTCTACATTGACTTCATTTAAGAGGATGTCGCTACTATGCCTTCTTCTTAAACTAGCCATCAATGAATTGGTTGAGTAGAGGATTAGGGTAAGTTTTGGTGGCTCTTTCCTCCTATGTACTTCAAGTGGGACTAGTCCTTCTTGACTCACTACTTAGTAGTCACCTTAGGTCAGTTTGATATATTGCACCATCAACAGTTTCCCCAAGAGTTGGTCCTACTTTGGAAGATGAAATTAGCACTTTCTTCCTAAGTACAATGTGTAATAATGAGCAGCCTTGATACACCTATTGAGCCAATGATAGACTATTTCACTAATCAATTGTACTTTAGGGAGATGAAAGTATACATGCCTTCTTTCTAGACTGATTGTCGCATTGATGAACCTTATGTTGGTTGGTGTTCGCTATGCTATTGACCCACCCGATGGATAAACCACTCTGAAAGATGTATGACTACTATTGTTCTTGAGTTACCTACCTAAAGGCATTATTTTCTCAAGGATTAGATAATGTAGTGCCACCTCTATGCACCAACTTGGCTCAGGTCCTTTGTGGCCCCATTTAGATACTACCAAGGTTACTTTTGGATTGGAAAATCCCACTTTTCTAGTAAACACCCCAATGGTTGGAGTGTTCAATGAATGAATAGATTCTCCCTTCATCCAATAAATTTGAAATAGGTCAAATGACAGCTCTTATCAGGTAGTCGCATACCAACAGGTCCATGATAACAAACAAACAAAATATATTTTCTTTGGATTAGAATTAACCCCCAAAACACCTTTCCCAAGTGCATCCTATCTTGGTTGTGGGTGTATGGGGACACCACAGATCTGGGTGTACTTATTGAGGCCATCAGACATCAAGAATGGTGCACTATCTCAAAATATAGAAATCACTACCATACAATGGACCTAATCACCTAATAAGGATACTTAAGGCATGATGGTCTTCAATATACTAAAATTTTCCTCAACTTACATGAATGAATAAACTGGTTTATTTAAGTGGTTCTAAAGTTCCTATGGAAAGCCTCCATAGTTAATTACATCTTATGGAAAGTGAATTCTTAGAATACTTTTGATTAAAGTAAAATTATTATTTCTAAAGATTTCAAAGATAAGACTATCAATAAATTAGGTATATTAGAAAATCAAATGAGATAGATAAAAAAGAGAGGCTTATTATCAAGCCAAAGGAGATGTAGGGAATGCCCATGATACTAGGACACCTAGTGAGCATTCCAACCTATCCTATGGTTCTATTTATATGTTAAATTGAGGAGGATTACATGTTTGAGTTGAAATTTATTAGAAAGCTAGACTTATAATCTCATACAAGATTGAAAAGCCTAGGTGAACTTATGCTTGTAGCCAGGGGAAACATAAACCTCATATCATAAATCTAAGATTTTAGCAAGGGTCAAAGCACTAAATCTAGCAAGATGGGTATATGGTTTACCTACAAGAGCTAAACCACATTACTTATAACCACTGAGTGGCATCTAACTCCTCTTTCGCTTTAAAACCATGTGGTCAAGTCATATGTTTTGCAAGATGGTTAGATGTTATTATTAGAAAAACTAAAGTCCTTAAACCCACTCTAAGGGACTAGAGCATGAGTGGTATGAATAATGACTCTAATGTAAATCTTTTTTTATTTGATTTTGGACTCTTCATTTTGATAAATGCTATAGGATTTTATATGTCTAAATGCATGATAAAATGAGGTTATTAGCTAAATCAGAGAAAGAGGTGCACCAGGGAGACTCAAAGGTCAAGCCTTCTCAAAAGGATGGAAACCTTCTCTTAGCAAAAGTGAAACAAGATGACATGCATGATATTAAGTATACAACATCCAGCTAAAGGGATACTAAATTTTTGTAGTTATCTTGATTTAATACCTAGGCTTTAAAGGAGGTTATGAGTTATTTAGAAGATTTAGTTATGAGTTGTAGTTAGGGTAGAAAAATTAATTTTCCCTAAGAGCCTAACCAGATCGAGGCCACACATTAAATCACCATACATGAAGAAACTAGAAAGAGACATGTTATTTCTAATTTGCAATTGTAAATAAAATATCAAACAATTTATAAACCCAATGTGAATAATGATGATTACCACCGCATAACTTGAAAAGAGAAATGGGTTGTTGACCCATACAACCCTGATATCAAAGAATAATTATAATTATAAATAAATAAATGCTATGAAAGGTCTTCATTTCTTCATTCTTCATATCTCCTTTATTCCTCCATTAGATTTTCTTACTTCAAAGGCATCACGGGGGCCTCCCAGGACAAAGCCTTCTAGCCTCTCCATCCTAATCATAACACTAATCTAATTCCTAATACAAAATTACATTAAAAGTTGAAAATGTAAATCTAACTACACCTGAAGATAAGTGTTAGCTAAACACACCATACAACCCAAGCAATTATATGTATAATTTGGACTTAGCACCATGCACAAGGGAATCCAAGTCCCCTGTTCTAATTTAGATTATGCTCAGGGGTTAAGCAACCAACAAAAGAGAGCATTTATATTTATTATAAGCATCCCTTAAGCACAATCTCCTATAGAAAACATAATTAGGCTAATCATGACCTAACATCTAGTTTACGAAGCATATACCCTAACATTCATTCTACAAAAATACATCATAAAACCAAACATACATCAAATAATGCACCACCCTAACATAAGACTAAAAGTGGTGACTTAATCTAAGGTGTGTGTATTAAGGCTTATTTGATGTCTTAACTAGGCTTTGTTATAATTTTTGAGTGAGAAAGGATGATTTCACTTTAAGTGGCTTAATTGATTTGTAAGTTTTACTTAATATTTTTTTTGTTTCATTGGTTTACACTTAATAGGTATAGAGAAGAGAAAAAAGAGAGAGGATCACCCTCCTTTATCCCTACCTTAAGCCACATCTAAAACATATTAATTAATCAATTCTTTAATGAATGTCTTATTATATATTTTAATTATTCTAAGTTTAGGTTCACTTTAAATAATCTTATTAATAAGAAAGGCATCTTAAGATTAATTGAGTTAATTACTATCACAAACACATATTTGTTGATTTCTTTCCATCATATGTACCATGCATATGATTAAGTCCTAAACATATCTATGCATACAATATGTTTTTGGCACACTTAAATGTAGGATGCATGAATGAGTTTTATTAAAAAAAGGATTCTCATTCATTAGCTAAATACACATTCAAATGTATGAAATTTCTTAGTACTTCACCATTGTTTGACCAGGAGAATGAGGTAGGAACCTCTGCTACTTAAAGTTGTGCCTCTGTGTCCACTAGATATACACCTATTCTCAAATACATGGATGTATGCAACTATAAGAATGGAAATCATGCAAAAAATTATATTTTCTATTTTGAATTATGCATATGGAATAAGGTAATTTTTACTCATTAGCCAAATGGACACACAAGTGTATAAAAGTTATAAGCAAGTACTTTTCCATTATTTGACTGAATGAGGTAGGAACCTTTGGGGAACTTAAAGGGGCATCTCATCACTAAATATACCTATTCTTAAATACTCATGAGTGTACAAAAACTATAAGAATGTCAACCATGCAAGAATTATATTTTGATTTATTTATACATGTGAGCTAAAATTCTATCTAAATTTTGACATGGATATACATAAGAATAAACCCAAGCAAGTGTTGTGTCCTTTTCAAATGAATTATACACTTGTTAATATCCATATCCTTATGTGAATTCATGAAGATAAAGAAAAAAGAGAACTTCATATCACATGTTCTAAGTTGTAAATACAAAGCTTATAAATACTCATAATTATCATTACTTTATGTGTTATAGATTTATATACTTTAAAATTAATTTTCTATTTAATAGTAATAATAGCCACATATTTTTAATTTAAGCCAACACAACTTGACATAAAATAAGTCATTTTATTTAATTAATTTTGAAAAGGATGAATGCATGATTACAAGTGGCATACAACATTTAATATAATTGAAGAGAAATAAATGAACATAAGCACATAATTTCATTCAATCTAATTAATTCTTAAGGACAATCATATTAAATAAGATCATTTAAAACAACCAAAGTTCCTTAATACCATTTTTCATGTTTTATTTTATTTAAGAAATGTGAAAAAGATTTGTTAATCTAATCCCATTCCCCATATGAATTAATTTAATTTAAAAAAGAAATTAGGTTGATTTTATGAATTGGTTATGTTAAGCATGGATTAAATCAATTATTAAACCCTTACCTATGTTGCCTTAAGGTAATTAATTAAACAATTATGAGCTAATATGATATGCAAATAAATTAAAAAGTAAATAGGAAAATTAGATTTAATTATGAGCTAATATGAAATGAAAGGGGCCTAATGCAATTAGCTCATAATTAATTAAGCTTAAGGAACTCATTTACTACTTTTATGGTTTTCACATGTGAGCTAACCATAATTTTATTAGCTCTCTTTAGGTTATTGAACACCTAAAGAACTACCCAAGGATTAATTAGGAAATTAGATTTAATTAAAGTTTTAATTAAATCGATCAAAGGATTAATCCATTAATTCATTTTTCTCTTTCTTAATTATCAACTTTTGATTATATTTTCAAATGAGATGGACTTAAGGGGTTGGAAAAGAGGCCCCAACCTAATTCCATAAGTTATCCATTTAATCAAGCATGAATTCATATAATTTGAGTTTTAATTTAGCCAATAAAGTCATTGATTAATTAATTAATCATTAATTAGTATTTTTTATTAGTTGAAAAGAGAGGAAAAATTAGGAAAGTATTAAGGAGAAGCCCACTCATTCCTAAGCCTCCTTACTACATTACAACAACAACAACAACAACAACAACAACAACAACAACAACAACAACAACAAGCCTTAATCCCAATTAGTGGGTCGGCTACATGAATCTTTTGTCTCATTATGTCATATTATGTGTCAAATTCTCATTTAAATCAAGTATACTAAGATCATTTTATACATCTTAACCAAGTCTTTTTTTTGGTCTATACCTTTCTTAACATAAGGCAAATCTAATGTTATACCCTAATTTCATGATCCGACGCTTTATGTGGCCAAACCATCTAAGGTGACTCTCCCTAATCTTATCTACCACTGGAGCTACTAACTTTTTCCAATATACTCATTTTGCATTCTATCGCTAAGAGTAAAGCCACTCATCCACCTAAGCATCCTCATCTTGTAACACTAACTTAGTCTTATGCTTCTCTTTATTGGCCAACAGCACCATAAGTCATTGAAGGTCTTACCACCATCTTATAAAATTTTCCTTAAGTTTAAGTGGAACTTTTCTATCACATAATAGCCAATCCTCCACTTCAACCATCCAACTTGAATTCTACTAATAACATCTCCATCTATTTCACCATCATTTTGAACAATAAAGCCTAAATATTTGAAAACTCACTCTTATTAATGACTTGTTAATGCACAACACTACCACTAGAACTTCTATAACTAAAATTACACTCCATATATTCAATTTTAGATCTACTTAAACGAAAACCTTAGACTAGAGTTGACCTCCATAATTCAAGTTTCTTTGGACTCTCTAGTCTTATCAACAAGAAGAATGACATCAAAAAAGCATACACTAGGTACATCTTCTTTGTAAATGCCTAGTAAGAACATCCATAACTAAAGTAAAAAAGATAAGGGCTTAAAGCGATCTTGATGTAATCCAACTAAATAGGAAAATATTTTGTCAATCCTCCTTGTGTTTGGACACAAAGTAAATGCCTAGTATACATATCCTTAATGACTTGAATATAACCAATATTAACTCCTTTCTATTCTAGAACTCTCCAAAGAACATCTCTTGAAACTTTATCATTTTTCTAAATCAATAAATATCATATGTAGATCCTCCTTACTTTCTATGCTTCTCATCAAATTAACAAATGTATAGCATCCATAGTAGATCTACGCATGAAACCAAATGAAGAAACTTCTATCACATCGTAACCTATGCTCACTATTTCTCTCCATAATTTTAATATATGCACATTAACTTAATTCTTCTATAATTTGCACATTTTGTGCATCACCTTTATTCTTAAATATGAACCAACAAACTCTTTCTCCACTCATCTGACATCTTTAGTCTTTAAAATGACATTAAAAAGATTTGTAGCAAGAAATTCCTTGATCTCTAAACATTTCCACACTTCTATTGGAATATTATCACTATTTTCCAATTTCATTTTCTTTAAAGCTTCACTAACTATTTACTAATAAGATGATAAAATGAAATTCTCTATTTTTTTTTTAGGTATTAAGGTTGCTAAAATCAATTGTACTTTCAGATCCTTCATTGAAAAGTTTATCAAAATACCTCATCCACCTATTTTCAATATCCTTTTCTAAAAAAAACATTTTATTATTTTCATCCTTAATATACCTCATCCACCTAAGCCTCCTTACTATTCAACAGTAATTAAGGAGTCCAAATAATTAATGAATTATTATTCATATACTTAATTATCACTAATTAAGTTAAGGTAATTGGGGCTTAATCAATAAATTTTCTAATTAAACAACCAATAAATTCCAAGAAAATAAGAGGCGAGATCATCTCCCAAACATCCTCAGAAAGTTTGAAATCAATTTAATGATTAATTAAGGAGTAATTAGGCTAATTAATTTTTTAATTAAACCTTAATTAAGCCAAAATTAGAACTTAAAATTAATTAAGGATAATTTTAATAGATGCCTTTGTGAAATACCTTTAGAATGAGCTCTCATTTGTATTTATTAGATTTTTTACAATTAGTTATGAATTTTGGAAGTTTCAACATTAAAAATGGATTAATTAACCCTAATTGAAGCCCTAATCCTGTCAGCATCACGTCACACGCTGACATGATGTGCTTTCCACATGGTGCCATGGGATTGGTTATTTAAGTTGTCACATCACATAACTGAGTCAGCCGGAGCCGGATGCGCTTTCTAGTGAGCCATCCGATCAAAGACTGGATGACCACGATCAAACCTGCGATTAAGTATGATTAATTTGGTAGATCTAGCATGGTTTGATCAGACCCCATTCTCACAAATAGATGGTATGTCTCCTCTCGCGCGAGACAGAGACCCCATCATTTGTTGCTGATGAGCTCAAGCTCGAATGGAGATCAAATCATTTCCACACCATCAGGGAAGCAAAATGAAGATATCTAAAGGTGGAAATCTCATGAAATGCAACTTTTCTTCAAAAAGCTCCAAACCATTTTAAGCTAAAGGTCAGTTTCAATGGCATACCTCACTGAGCTTAGGACCAGCGGTTCCAATGATTGAGGAAGCTCAGTAGAAATAAGCCCTATCAAATTTGATCTCCTTTTTAGAATGAGCTCTCAAAACCTCCATCTTAGACATAGGACTTCTCTTAGACTTTAAGAGTTCCTTAGTCTTAAGACACATCTAGTGATTTGGTAGACACTCCCCTAGCCTAGAAGACTTAGAAGAGTTAGCCATAGAATGTTATGCCTGTGGGTGTTGGAAAACCTCACCCTTAGCTTAAACCTTTCCTCACTTTCCTTTTCAAGTCAAACTCAAATCAATTCTATTTGATTTTCTCCAAACTCAAATCAAATTCATGATTGAAATCTATGATTGAAACCCATGATCAAAATTTATCAAAAAATTCTAAGTTCAAATTTCAAGTCCTTAAGCCTCCTAAGGACTTAGCCAAAACTATGATCAAAACCTATATTCAAATATTTGATATTTTCATGATATTTATATTCTCATTTATATTCACATTTATAAATGAAATGTAAATTCAAACCCATCAAATCAAATTCAAAATTCCAAATCAATTCATGAAAATTTCTTAAGTCCCTTTAATTTTCCATTAAAGGACTTAGCCAAAATCAACTCTAAATCTTGATCAAACCTATTCAAACCCCTGGGATTTTCTCAAAACTTATTTATATTCTCATATATAAATAAAAAATATATATAAATCAATCAAATCAAACCCACAAATTAAATTCCAAATTTAAAATTCTTGAAATTCCTTAAATCCCTTAATTTCCCATTAATGGATTTAACATAAATCAAACCTATTCAAACTCATGGAAATTTTCTCAAAACTTATTTATATTCTAATTTATATTCTCATATATAAATGAAATATAAATATAAATCAATCAAATCAATTAAAATTAAATTTCAATTTAAAATTTCCTTAAATTTTAAATTCCCTTTAATGGCTTTAACCCAAATCATGATTAAACCACTTCAAATTCTTGAAATTTTCATGATCATTTATATTCTCATTTATATTCACATATATAAATGAAATATAAATTTAAAAAATCAAAACCAATTCAAAATCAAACTCAAATCCATTCAAAATAAAATCTAAGCCTTTCAAGTCAAAATCTTGAACTTAGCCAAATCACTTTCAAATTGTTAAACTCTTGATTTTCTCTCATGGTACAATCAATCCTACAATCATGAGCTCATATATAATCCAAACCTCAATCAAACAATCAAAACCAAAATCAAAATCAACCCAAAACCCTTTCATATTCTTTTTGAATATGAAATTTTCAAATGGATCAAAACCCATTTGACTTCAAATCACTTGTAAATGGATTATATTTCAATCATTAGTCCATATACAAGATCAATCAACTTCAAATCAAGTTTTGACCATATTTGACCCTAAGCTCTTACTTGACCCCAGTGACCTAAAGTACCCTATTCAACTTTGATCCTAACCAAATTGGATTGAACCAAACTCATATATCCCTCTCATCATGATCAACAATCATCATGGATGATCAATCAAATTGGTCAAACAAGTCAAACTTAAGAGTTCACCAAGTCAACACTTAACCTAAAATGAAACCTTACATAGCCAAAATCCACCATAGCCAAATTGATTGAAACCATTGATCTAAGTTCACTCAACCTATGTCAACTTGACCAATCCAACATTTGAGCCTAACCTAGTAATTGGCCACTTGACGTTGACCCATTTTGACCTAAAGGGTCAAAATGTGTCAAAACTTGATCTAAGCCAAATTGATTGAAACTAATGGGTCAAGTCCATCCCAAATCACTTGTGGAACTTGAAAAGCCTCAATTGGCCAACTAGACCCAACCTAGCCCAATGACCTGACTCAACATGACAAAGGGGTCATGTTGAGCCAAAATTGAACTTAACCCAAATTGATTGGAAACAAAGATACCAATCCACTCCATATGACTAACCTAACCTAAACCTACCCTTGACCTACCTCAAATAGGTCAAATGGGTCAAATAGGTCAACTTGAACTATTTGACCTAAATGAAGTCATATGAGACAAAACTAAATATATACCAAATTAAACCAAACCAAAGCCACCAAAACATTCAAATCATGAACTTGACCCAACCCTTGGTTTGACTCAATTTGACCAATTGTCAACTTGACCCATTTTGACCTAAATGGGTCAACATGAGCAAACCCTATCAAATGGATTCCAAATCTAATGAAACTTAAACCTAGTTTTTATATAACAAAATATCCAAATTGAAAAAAAATAGCAAAATGACCATTTTACTAGGCCAAAGAACAAATTTTGGCTATTTATGGGTATTTTGGTCATACCCTCTTCACAATCACTTGAGGCTTTCCTAAAAGCTCAAGGGACTTAGTGATGAGTGGTACAAACCCAATGGTTTGGTCATTTGGCCCATAGACCAAACCCAACCACATAGCTTGAAATTGAGTTTTCAAATTCCCCTAAGCTCAATTTGATGCACATGGGAGTCCAATCCACTCAACACCTCAAATCAACCATGTACAAAGATCTAAGCCAAAACAACCCTCCCAAGAATTGGATCAAAATGGCAAAGGAGGTGTCGGTCGTCTGATCCATGGGAGATATACTCCCCTAATTCAATGAAATTTTAATTCACACACTATCGATTAAATTAGAACCTGAGAAACCACCTTAGAGCATTCCTTCTTAGGAAGGATTTGAATTTTTATTTCGTTTGACAAAGGAAAATAGGGGAGCACAATCCATTTGCCAACTTCTCTATACTTGATCTCCATCCAAATTGCACACTCCATCGAGGGTCAAGTCAAACTTGCCCAAGCTCTATTGAAATTCCCACAGCAAGGAAGAGCTCAATTGGATCAAAGCTAAAGCCCAAGTGAAGTGGTGTTGGTCTACCCATTGATCCACTCAACCCAAGGCCTAGAATTTCAGGCTTTGTCTCCACTTGAAGCTACCTCAATCTTGAGCACGGATCACTCCTGGAAATTTTTTGACCACTTAGCTTAGGAGGTGTTGGAGCTTTGTAAATGAAATATTCATGGCATGTGAAATCCACCATTGGATGGGTTTGTAATTATGCTTAGATTGTGGGATTTTGTATGATTCCATGCTATCGAGCTTTATCTCCTTAGATCATGGATGGTCTCATTGATCCTCGGAAGAACTTGCTCATCAAAATCCATCCGCATTTTAGATGGATGGTAGATTATTTAACACATTTTACAATTTCACTTTTAAAATCATGGGTGAATTACCGCGATCTGATGACGGTGATATTAGTATTTGTCATCACCATTTGATGTGACATTTAAGTTACACCTCAAAGACGACATTTGTAAAGCTACCGCCGCCACCATCGTGTGAGTTGAGTATTAAGTGGATTAGTTAAATTAATTCCTATTAATCCATGGATCTTCAAAATTCATAATTCTTCATAGAAAAATTAGAAAAAATAAAAGGAAAAATGCTATGGAAAGATAACTTCATCTAGAATATTTATAAATGTTTTCAATGGATTTTAATTACTTTTTTTCTCTAAATTTGGGTTTCTTTGGAAATCTTAATTAGTTGATTATCCTTTAATTAGGTCATCAATTGATCTCAAATTTCTAGGGTTCAGTTTAGGGGATGACCTCTGCCTTCTCTAATTTCTTGAGATTTATTGAGGGCTCAATTGGGAAAATTGATATTTCATTCCCTAATTACCTATTTCATGTAAATAAGGGTAATTAAGGTATGATTAGTAGATTTACCGTATGATTAGGTTTGATTAGGGTCAAATCCAGTGAGTAGGGGGTTTATGGAATAATTTTAGGGCATTTCCCCTAAGCTATTCCTAAACCCCTTTCTCCTTAATCCCATCTTAGTTAAGGGTTAACTCATTAATCACCCCTTTAATCAATTTTCAAAATTCTAAAAGTTCGACTTAATTAATCTACCTGGTGCTTAGGTATTTAATAGCCTTAGTTTAATTAAGAAATTAAAACCCCTTTCATAAGTATGAAAGGGTGTTTTAAAATTACTTAAACTAAATCCTTAGTTTAGTTAACTTTAATTGTGAGACAAATTGCATTAGGCCTTTTCATTATTAGGTGCATTGCAAATTTAAATACCTTGGGTTTTATGTCATCTCATTGGCTTTTAATTACTTAGTTAATTTTTCTAAGGTGGTGTAGGTAGGGTTAATTCACTTAATTTATACCTTAACCTAATCAATGCTTAAAATGGATTTGATTATCTAAAAATTAAAAAAAATACAAAACACATGTGGGAATGGGTTAGGAACAACAAACTCATCTCACCTTTTCAAAATTAAATCAAACTTCAAACTAAACAAAAATCATTTTTGAAATTCACTTTGATTTATTCTAAAATTTTCTTATTCCTTAAGAATGTCTTTAGGATTTAAGTAAAGTGAGTTTGTTTACATGTTTTCATTGCTTTGGATCTTTCCCAACATTTTAGCTTGTATGTCATGTGATTCATACATTCATAATTCATGTTTCAAATTTTAAAATGAAATTGTTTACTTTATGTCGAATGTGCATGTGCTAAAGTAAAATATGAGTGGCTATTATCAATATTAAATCCAAATTATAAATGCAATATCAAATTTTAAAGTATGCTACTTATACTTTAGTTATAAACTTGCATGTGAAATATTATAAAGGTATGCTTAGTATAGGTTTTTTTTCTTTCCTATGTTAATATAGTTTTGAATAAGAATTTTGTGAGACATAAGGTTTATTTGAAAGGGACCTAATGCTCACCTAATTTCATATCTTATTCATCCCTATACTACCATCTAAGAAGGGTTACTTACACTTACATACATAAATTGCATAAATAAAATAAATCAATTAAACAACTTTTTCATCTTCATTTTCTATTTCATTTCTTTTATGCATGTTAGTACTTAAGAAAAGTGGTATATTAGTTTGATACTTTAGGGTTTTAAGCCCTAAGTAGGTCTGTACTTACACCTGTTAACAATGGTGACTAATTATGCCTTTCTTACTTTCATGTATGTATGTGAAAATTTGGATAAGAAAACCTTTTCTACTTAAGAAAAATCATGCATATTCAACTTCTAATTTTTCTTACAAAGATGCATCATAAAGTGTGTTAACTACTCTCATTTGCATGTATAGATATGCTTAGGGTCCATCTGTATGCATGTCATATATGTTGGGAAAGAAATGAAGTAATGAAGTAAATTGAGCCATCCAAAGAGTCAAATTCATCAAATGAACATGTTTGAGTCTAAAACCAAACAAATCTAAATTTAAATCAAAATGGGTTGATTTGGCCACCTAACCCAAGAAGACCCAAATGGATCGTATTAAATATAAATTTAAATTAAATTGAAAATTAATTCAAATCAAACATCCAAAATCATTTTAAAATTTTAATTAGATAAAATTTAGCCAACCAATGGGTTTAATTTAATAAATTTGATCATTTAACTCAAATAAGTCCAATGTGGCCCATTAAGCCCAATTTTGGTCAAAATGGGCTTAAATCTAAATCTACATCAAATCAAGTGAGATCAATTACTCCAAATCATCTTAAACACTTAATCAAACATGAGTGTAACCCAAAAACACCATAATTGAGCCAAATTGATCATTTGAATCAATTAAGCCCAACTGAAACAAAATATAATTAACAAGCTAATCAAATTATAAAAAATAGAAAATTAATCATATAACAAAAAAAATTATCAACAATGTCATTTTATAATTAAAATAGAAATATAATTAAATTTGAACATCAAATATAAATTTGATTAAAATTAAATCAAAATAATTAACTGCTAAATAAATAAAAAAAATACAATTTGAATAATCATTAATTATAATATATATAATTTATAAACTTGAGTTAAATTAAAACTATAATATCAAATTATTAAAAATTATGAAAATTTATAAATAAAAAAAGGATAAGTCTAAAAAAAATAATAAGAAAAAAAATTCCATCCTTAGTCATGTGACACCAAGAGAAAAAAATTATATATATATATATATATTATCAAGCATGTATGCTATCATTCTCATGCACTCATGCAACATTTATCCCATTAAAAAATAAAATAAAATAATAATAAATTTGGACATCACTCTTTTATTAAAGCTAGCAAAAGCGTCAAGTCTTTTTTTATTTCATGTGAATCTCAAATAATTTTTTTATTTTCTATTCAAAAGAAAACCTACTCTCCAGCTTTAAAAAAATAAAATAAAGGAAAATATCTTATCTTACCCACTTGAGCACGAGCCATCTCTCTCTCTCTACATTGAGCCTCCCATCCTGAGTTAGAAAACCAACAATCATGTGCCGAAATTCCTTTCCATGTTTCTACTATCGAATACCATCTCCTCCTCCATTTTCATCCCCACGAACTGGATGGAAACAAGTGAAAAAGTGGAGATCTTTCTCCTCATGCAGAGCTCTCGTGTCGCCATTTTAAGAGAAGCCCATCTCTCTCACATCTTCCTTCATGCAACCAAATTCAAAACAAACCTTCCAAGTGGAGTCAAATTAAACTTATTGAACAAACCAAACTTCAGCTAGTGAGGTGCAAATCATATTAGTCTCCCTAGTGGAGCCTAAATAAAAATATAAATCTAACAAATTCAACCAGGCTTATGTCCCCAGTGCATGTACCCTCAATTCAAAATCATTCTCCCTAGTGGAGCCATAAGAAATCCGATCAAACTCTTATCCCCAAGGGATAGCCCGAACCTACTTCCCTAGTGGAAGGTTCACATTCTCAATCCCTAGAGGATTCAAATCCATATCCCTAATGGATATGCCTCCATATCAAAAAAATAAATTAAAATTAATTGATCTTGATCCCCAATGGGTTATAGATTCTATCACTGGAGACACACCAAAACTAATCATATTCACAATCAAACTCAAATCCATATCCCATAGCTTGAACGCTTCCTTTAGTGGAACATTCATATACTCAATCCTTAGATTATTTCTCCTTTTATGCCCTTAGCATAAACCACACACATGTCATGCCCAATGCATGCATAATCCCTTAGTGGATTTTCCTTCAAGTCCTTAACATGAAATTCCAACCAAATCTACTTTGCTCTCTTATGCCCTTGGCATAAGTTAAGTTGCATTGCACTAAGATCGTGATTATATCTCTCTTTTAGACTTAGGCATAGATCATTTTCATTAGTACTTGCAATCTTTGGATGTTGTTGATCATCTTAATGCATATGCGGTGCCTTGTGTTACCACACCTATTGGGGTCCTTTTGTAACCTAACTTTGGAGTGAGTTCTCAACCTCTTCTTCTAGACCTATGAGCCATCTAGAACTAAGACTTCCTAGTCATAAGACACTTAGCAATTAATTGAACACTTAACCTGCAAAAGACTTAGAGGATATAGGATTAGCTATGCCCAGGGATTAAAGAGACTCACCTACTCTATAGCCAAATGACCTATGTTCACCTTCTCAAACCAAACCTCAAATTCAATTCAAACATCAAAATAAATTCAAATCCAAATCAAATTGAAGCCCATGATCGAATCCAAAATCAAAATCCTTCATAAGCCCTGTGATTTATCTTATGGGCTTAGCCTTAGCCAAATCCAAATAAATCCAAATTTAATTGATTTTCTTAAAGATCAATTCGGCCCTTCAATCAATGTATCAAACTCAAACTCAAACCCAACTTCAAATCATGATCCAAACTTAAATCCAAATCAAATAAAATCCAAATCCAAGCCCTTAAGCAAGTTTCTTGGACTTAGCCAAATCTCATCCAAATCAAACCTAACTCAATTGATTTTCTCATAAATTAATCAATCCTTCAATCATCACTTCAAGCCATACCAAAATCTACAATCAAATCAATCAAGCCAAGGTCAAACCTAACCTAACCCATTTGAGCCAAAATATTCAAATAAGCTCCAAATTGCCTAAGTACAAAAAAATCAAATTAAATCAAAATTAAACTAAATTAAATTGAATAAAAAAAATGAAATCAATGCATAAACACGAATGAACTAAAAAATAAATCAAGATGGGACACAAAATAACAAATAGGTCATTTGACTTAGAGTTGACCCACGTGGGCTCCGCTAAGACAAATGTCAACAAATTAAAATTTGATCAAATTGAGTCACTCAAAGACTCAAAATCATTAAATGAACATGTTTGAGTCTAAAACTAAACAAATCTAAATTTAATGAAGACCAAATGGGTTGATTTGGCAACCTAACCTAGACCCAAATGGATAGATAAATCTAAATTCAAATTAAATTGAAATTTAATTCAAATCAAACATCCAAAATCATTTTAAATTTATAATTAGATAAAATTTATCCAACCATTGGGTTTAATTTAATAAATTTGGTCATTTAACTCAAATAAGTCCAACATTAAGCCCAATTTTGGAAAAATGGGCTTAAATCTAAATCTACATCAAAGCAAGTGAGATCAATTACTCAAACTCATCTTAAACACTTAATTGAACATGAGTGTAACCCAAACACACCATAATTTAGCCAAATTGATCATTTGAATCAATTAAGCCCAACTAAAACAAAATATAATTAGCAAGCAAATCAAACTATAATAATTAGAAAATCAATCATATAACAAAAAAAAGAAACAATCAACATTGTCATTGTATAATTGAAATAGAAATATAATTAAATTTGAACATCAAATATAAATTTGATTAAAATTAAATCAAAATAATTAACTACTAAATAAATAATAAATATACAATTTGAATAATCATTAATTATAGTATATATAATTTATAAACTTAGTTAAATTAAAACTATAATATCAAAATTACTAAAATTGGGAAGATTTATAAATAAAGAACAAGTAAAAAATAATAATAACAAAAAAAATTCCATCCTTGTCATGTCATATATATATATATATATATATATATATATATATATATATATATATATATCAAGCATGTATGCTATCATTCTCATGCCACATTTATCGAAAAAATAAAATAAATAATAATAAATTTGATCATTCTTTTATTAAAGCTAGCAAAAGCATTAAGTCTTTTTATTTCACATGAATCTCTAATAAATTTTATTTTCTTTCGATGAAACCTCTTCTTAAATTTTAAAAAATAAAATAAAATAAAATATCTTATCTATTAGAATATCTCTCTCTCTCTCTCTCTCTCTCTCTATATATATATATATATATATATATATATATATATATATATATATATATATATATATATATATATATATATATATATATATATATATATATATATATATATATATATATATATATATATATATATCCATACAGCCTCCCATCCCTAACAAAAAAAAATAGCAATCAAGAGACTCCTTTCCATCTTTCTGAATACCATCTCTCCTCCATTTTCATCTCCATGAACTGAGGGAACAAGAGAGAAAACCTTTTTCTCCTTGCATATAGAGCCTCATCCTTGCCATTTTTTAAGAGAAGCTTAACCTCTCGCATCTTCCTTCAAGAGCAGTCAAACCATCCACATCTCATTCTCTGATGAAGCTAGCCTCACAAGATTGGAGTCCCTTTATTGATCTTCACTCTCCATATAGCGTCTCATCCTCTTATTGATTTCCTCCAATCAAATCAAAGGATAGTCACACACCTCCCTATCTTCTCCTTGTGTGAGCAGACCAAGCTAGAGACTCATGTCTGACACTCTTATCCACAAACAAGCTTCATCCCTAAGCCCATAGTCCGAGAGGCACTATAACCTGTGAGAATATTCATTGCTCCAATGCAATGAAAAATCCAGTCTTCTTTAAAATTTTTTTGCCTATAGTCATTCTTGTCATCCCTCTCATTTTTAGTTTAAAAGTATCATGCTACAACATTGAGCCTCTCTCCTCTTGCCCTCTTCCTCTACTAGACAGACAACACTTGATCTTCTCCACATTTCCTTACAAAATGTAAAACTTTAATCACCTTATATGTTGAACCTCCTTTCCTTCTTCTAGCCTGCATTACACTACCTCCTATTCTCCATCTAGGTTTTCCTCCATTGGCCTACATTTGAACAACTCTTCTCTACACAACCCAAGTGCATGTAAGGAAGATATTTCATCCAGCTTGCTTCTAACTATTCTGTCCATGAGAATGATGAAGCTCTGGCAAGCAGCAGCCATGAGTGAGCTTATGGGATACTTGGTGAGGTGGCAAGCCTAGAAACATCGCAAAAGCTCATCGTGCCTTAGGAAAGATGTTCAAATTGACCAATTTAGAGAACACTATCTTCAATGTGAGGCATTTAAAGAGAACCATATGAGTAAAGAAAAGGTATGCTAGCCAAAGTATTGATCCAACCCAACAAGCATCTCAATAGGGCTTCATTTCTTCTAAGCCACCCTCTCTAATCCACCGGACATTAGCTCGGTGAGGTATAATTCTTAAACACTTAGAAAGCCTTAGGGATCTTATGTTTGATGTGTTGAATGTGAGCATCATTAAGATCCAACCTTTATCACCCGTGTACTTTACTTTTTAGTCCTTTGGTCAGAGATTAGAGACAAAAGTAGAACTGTTTATTTTATGTGTTTGAAATGAATAGTTTTTATTAGGTTGAATGGCATAGTGATTTTATTCCACCTATCAATCCATGATTAACTCGTGGGCCATTTGATTTTCGATCGAATCATAACGATTAATCCACCTTATTTTATTTATTATTAAATTCAATCAAATTTAAAAAAAAAGGAGTTAATCAATCTTTAGATTTCCAAACAAAATAAAAAAATGAAATAATATGTGAACAAACAAAATAAAAAAGTGCAAATTAAAATATAATAAAATCTAAGTAAAACTTAGTAAAAAAGAAAAATTAACTAAACCAATAGTATTATAAATATTATAATCAATATAAAAGTTGTTTACATAATTTATGATAGTCAATATATAGTCAATTTAATCTCTTATTGTTATATGTTGATTTTAAAATCAAAAGAAAATTTAGTTATGTGACATATCCTTAATTATAATTAACTATTACAATTGGCTAAGCTTTATTTGATTAGTTACTCATATAAAATTTTGGAGGAATTCTTAACTAATTCAAATCTCATATTCTAAATATCATAATCAAATAAAATAAACATAAAATTAAATATAAATTCAAAAGTTATTAAATCATATCCAATTACTCCAAATTTCAATCAATATCAAAATAAGTTAAACAAAAATAAAATCCAAATAAACAAACCTATTGAACTAAGATAAGAGATAATCATTGCAAAGAGATAATCATTTATATAAACTAGATGGATAAATTCAATAAGTTAAATGCATAATTGGAATTCAAATAAAGAACACATTAAACTTCAAATAAATCATAAGTAAATTAAAATACATTCACCAATCCAAATCAAACTCAAATAAAATAGTAAAATTCAATGAATTTAAATAAACATTGAAATGACAATAATCATATGAAATTAAAACAAAAAAGCATTAGATATTAATGAAATTAAATTATGAAAATTTAATTAAATCAAAACATCTAATCCAAAATTAATCAATCAACATGAAATTAAATAAACTTAAACTTCATTAGATATTAAGGATATTGATAATCAAAATTTAATTAAATCAAAATATCTAATCCAAAATTAATCAATCAAAATACACGAAGACTAAGTAAACTAAAAAAATTTAAAAATCAATTAAATCAAACAAAAAAATTAATCAAATCAAATCAATCACAATTCAAATGGGCTAATTAAGATACTTAAAGACCTTAGTTAGACTCTTTGAGTTAGGATGTAATATGGTGAGTTCCATCCAAAATGAAATTCATTCTACTCTTCATTCTTGAAAACCTAAATATCACTTTAACCAAATAAAAGTGAGATTAAAATGAAAAAAAAATGATTAAATCGTTTAAATTGAAACCACCTAAAGGAAAATTTCAAACAAATTCAAACTCCAAATTGAAGCCTAGTAATGTCTTTTCACACAATACCTTTTTTCACACACTAGAATACTAGGTCACCGACCCTAGAATTAGGTTAGGTAGATGTGTTGATTGTATGGTTTATGTCTTATTTTGTGATGTAATATTTTTAGACTGGATGTTAGAATGTGGATCGTTGGATGTTAGCTTGATAGTCTAACATTATTTTTTGCAAAGGATTGTGCTTAAGAGGTCATTTGAAAATAAATATAAATGCTCTAGTGTTTAAGCCCCTAAGCATAATTTAAGTTAGACTGGTTTTTACCATGTGCTAAGTCCAAATTATAAATATAACTATTTTATATGTGTGTTTAGCTAACACTTGTTTACAGTGTAGTTAGATTTACTTTTCTTTTTAATGTAATTTTGCATTAGAAATTAGGATTAGCTATGGGGTCTATGATGAGCATTTAGAATGACCACTATGTGCGATGTGATGCCTTGAAGCCTACCACATCAAAAGAAGCAATTATATGAAGAAATGAAAGAGACATAAATAATGAATACTTGAAGACCCGCCATAGCATTTTTTTTATTTATAATTGTAATTATTCTTTTATATATCGAATTATACAAGGGTAGAGCTCAGCTACCCATTTTCTCTTTTCAGGTAATGATGGAACCCGACCACCCCTTTTATTCTTTTGGTAGTCTATAAAATTGTTTGATGTTGTATTTAGATTGTGCATTAGAAACAACATGCCTTCTTTAAGTTTTTATATGTTTGATGCTTTAATGTGTAGCTTGAGGTGATTACTCTCTTAGGATAAAATTAATTTCTACAATTAATAATTCTCACAAAATTTAAAACAACTCATAACCTCACCATAAAGCCTAGGTTCTAAATAAGATAATTAAAAGATTTAACAATCCCTTAGTTAAATGGTTGAATGTCTCACAACATGCATGCATATTCTTTCTCTCTTGAACATGAAGGTTCTCCATCTTTGCAAGATAGGGGAATTCTTGATCTATGAGGGCATCCCTTATGGTGGAGAACACCTTCTTCTAGCTTATTGGACCCATAACCTATTTTCATCATGCATATAAGCATCAAAATCCTAAAGTATTTATGAAAATAAAGTGTCAAAATTAAAATATAATTTGAAGGATTTTGCATTTATAGATTAAGTCATTACTCGTACCACTCATGCTCTAATCTCTTATGGAGTGGATTTAAGGATGCTAGTTTCTTTCTAAATAATAACTACCCTAGCTATCTTGCAACTCAAAAGACTTGCCTACATGAATTTAAAGCATGGGGACTTAGTACCACTCCAAGCATTGTGTTTAGTAGGGGTGATTTATCCTCTCTTGTGGAGGTAAACCATATACCCATCTTCACTCAGACTTAAGTCATGCTTTGGCTTATGCCAAAGCTCCTTAGATTTATGATCTGAGGTGTTTGTTTCCTTTGGGCTACTAGCATAAATTCTCACCTCTTTGGCATGTTCATAATCTTATGTTGTTGGATTATGTCCTAGCTTTCTAATAAGATGTTAACTTCAATAAAATTATTCTCTTCAACTTCAAACATATAAAGCAAAACCATAAGATAGATTGAAATGTTCACTAGGATTTCCTAGTATCATGAGCACTTCCTACTCATTCTCTTTGGCTTTGATAATAAGTCTTCTCCTTGAACAATCCCATTTGATTTTACAATACAAATAATCTTTTGATATTCAAGCCTTGAAATCTTTGGAGACCTTAATTTCTACTGAGATATTCTAAGGAATTCCCATTCCTTATGATGTAATTAACTGGAGGCTTACCTCCATTAACCAAACTTGGCTTAATATAAACCCTACTTTACTTTTTCCATAAAGTGAGGAAAGATCTCTTGTACATTTGAACCCATCATGCCTTAGGAGTCCTTATTAGATTAGATCCATTATAGGGTGATGAATTTCTATCTTTCAAGATAGTACATCATACTTAATGTAGTACTCATCAAATAATCTAAGATGCATGGTGTCCCACCTCCAAAATAAAACCATAACCCTAAACCCAAGCCATAAACCCTACACCCTAAACCCTAAACCCTAAAACCTAAACCCTAAACCTTAAATCCTAAAACCTAAACCATAAATCTTAAAACCTAATAATATTAAAAAATTAAAGGTAAAAAACCCCACTGCTTTAGTCCTCTCCTCATGTTCTGGCGATTTTCCTTTCCCCCTCTCATTTTTTTGCTTTTTTTGATGCTACTTAGGCTGTTTTGAACAATTCTCATTGGATTCCTTCTAATTGATGACCATCGATTTCATCTATTCCTTGTGACATCATGACTTGGCATCTTCTCTAATAATTTTTTGGGCAAAATTGAAAGATCCTATGGATCCTGCTAGGGCATCATGTACCCTGGCTTTGGCTACTTTAAAATCATTCAAAGATGTTCTCACTGGTAAGGATGGTTATTTAGGTGAGTCTCTGGAACTTATTTTGACTTCTTTTCAAGGCATGCCTATAGTTATGTGCTCTCATAATATTCATTCCATGGAAAAATTTTCCAATATGATCCTTGATTGTAATTTGATTAATATTGGTTTTAAGGGTATACTTGACAAAACTCTAGACTTTGGCAAAGGTTGGACCAAATTATTTTTAATACGCATTGGATTACTCAATGGCCTATTACTTTTGTCAATCATTTAAGCTGAACCTTTTCTAATCATGCTCCTATTTTGGTTTCTATTAAAGATAATTCTAATAGATTAAAACATTTCTCTCCTTTTAGATTTCAGAACATGTGGATTCAACATGTTGATTTTTTTTAATGTTATGACTAACAATTGGAAAGCTCCTTTACATCCTAAAAATTCTATTATGGGGATGAATAGACTTTGGTTTAAGCTTAAAAGACTTAAACAAAATCAGGGTTTGTGGAACAAGCATTAGTTTTAAAACTTTGCTGTTAATATCAAAGATATGGAAAAATTGGTTTGTGATTTTGAAGTATCTGTTATGTCTGATCCTTCTAAGATTAAGGAATTAACTGAGGCAAAAGATAAGCTTGTTAATTTTAAAAATATGGAAGAGACTTATTGGCACCAAAAAGTTGCTAGTAAACACATTGTGGATGGTGACAAGAATACTAGCTATTTCCATGCTTTAGTTAATAAAAAGATAGCCTTAAATAATATTTATAAAATTAAAGATGAAAATGGAGAATGGATTATGAGAAATAATGATATTAAGGATTCAGTCATTAATTACTTTAGACATATTCTTAATAAGAGTTGCTCTTACAAAGTTATTTCTAAATTGCATTTAATTCTTTCTATTATTACCAAATGATGATAATAAATTTCTTACTATGCTTAATGAAGATGAAATTTTTAAAGATCTTAATAGCATGGACATAGATTCTATTGCTAGTCTAGATGGTTTCACTACCCAATTTTTCCAAAAATGTTGGTTTATTATTAAAAATGATCAGATTGAGGCTGTGGTTTATTTTTTTAATGGCAATCCTTTTCCTAGATATTTTTTTAGTACTTCTATTATTATCATACCTAAGAAAGATAACCTAGACTATTGGAGTGATTTTATACCTATTAGTATTTGCACCTTCTTCAACAAGTTGATTTCTAAAATTCTTGCCAACAAGCTTAGTCATTTACTTCATAAGATTATCTCTCTAAACCAAACTAATTTTTTAGAGGTAGATCTATTTTTGATAACATTTTACTTACCACGAATTAATTCATGATTTAGATGCTAAGACTAGAGGTGGAAACATTCTTTTCAAATTAGATATTACTAAAGCTTTTGATAATATCTCTTGGGATTTTCTTTTCCATATTCTAAGTTTTTTTGTGTTTTGGCTAAATTTATTTTTCTTATTAAAAATTGTATTAATAATGTATGGTTCTCTATTTTGCTTAATGGGGAAGCTTTGGGCTTCTTTCCTTCTTCCCATGGCTTAGGATAATATTGTTGTTGAGTACTTATCTAGGAGCATCAATGAATTATTCTTAAATAATCCTAGTATGTAGTACAAAACTCTTGTCTTCTTGTTTCCTACTTAAGCTTTGCAGATGATTTTATTATTTTTTGCAATGCTTCTATTCATCATATTAAGAACCTCAAGATTTTTTTAAATAAATTTGGTAGAAAGTGGTCTTTCTATCAATATTAACAAAAGCTATTTTATTACTTCTTCAAGTATCTCCAATAATAAAATTAATCAAATCAAACATCAACACTTACCTTTTAAGTACTTGAGTGCTCCTCTTTTTGAAGGTCCAAAATGATCCCACCTTTTTGATGAGTTAATTCAAAAAAATTTAATTAAAATTTCTGTATGAAAATTCCATTTGCTTTCCTTTGGTGGCAGGCTCACTATTCTTAAAAGCACTCTCAATTCAATGCCTCTTCATTTGATTCAAACTATTATTCCCACTAATTCTACTCTTATCAGAATTGAACGCTTACTTAATAAATTTTTTTTGGAGGTCCAATAATTTTATTAAAAGAATACATCGAACTTCATGGAATAAATGTTGTGGTCCTTTGGATGAAGGTGGTCTTGGTTACAAACCTATTCATGAAGCTATCATTGCCTTTTCTCATAAGCTATAGTGGAATTTTAGAAAGAATGATAGCCTTTGGGCTAATTTTATGATGGAAAAATATTGCCAAGGTAAACACCCTCTTACATGTGCTTATAAAGTTTGTGACTCTCCGGTTTGGAAAAGGCTTTGCTCCATTAAATGGGTTGTTGAATCCTTAATATCTTGGGATATTCATTCGGGTTCTTCTTTCTTTTGGCAAGACAATTGGCTTGGCAATGGCTCCATTGACTCCCTTTTATCTACACACCCTACTACTACTATCAAAGTTAACTCTTTTTGGCTTAATAACAATTGGAATGAAAACAAACTTGCCAACTACATTCTTATTTCTTTTTTTTAACAAGTTTTGTAATATCGTTATCTTTATAAACCCTAAACCCTAAACCCTAAACCCAAAACCCTTAAAAGCTAAAAAGAAAAACCTAAACTAAATAAAACCTAAAAGAAAATAAATAAATAAAACTTAAACCAAAATAATATAAAAATATAATAAAATAAAAACTAAACTAAAACCTAAACCTAAACCTAAACTTAAACCTAAAGCTAAAAAAACAAACTAAAAACTAAAAACTAAACCAAAATAAAATAAATAAAAACCTAAACTAAGTTAAAAAATAAAAACCTAAATAAAATAATAACTAAACCTAAAATAAAATAAATAAACCAAAAAATAAAATAAAATAAAAAAATAAAACCTAAAAAATAAACTAAACTCTAAACTAAATATAAATAAAAAAATAAAATCTAAACCCTAAACCAAAAAAAAAACCTAAACATAAAAGAAAAATAAAATAAACCAGAATATACTAAAATAACTAAAACCTAAACCTAAACCTAAAATAAACTAAGCACAAACCTAATTGTAAAGCTAAACTAAATAAAATAAAATAAAATAATAATAAACATAAACCTAAACAAAAAAATAAAACTTAAAAATAAACCTAAAATAAAAACCTAAAACCTAAACCTAAAAAAATAAAATAATAACCCAAACCTAAACATAAAAAAAAATAAAACCTAAACCTAAAAAATAAAATAAAAATAGAACTCAACTAAAAAATAAACCTAAACCTAAAAAATAAACAAAAATAAAAATCCTAAACTAAAATAAATAAAGTAAAATAAATACAAATAAAAAATAAATCCAAATAAAAATAAAAAATAAAATAAACTCAGATAAATAAAAAATAAACTAAACAAACCTAAACCTACCAGTTTACTTAATTTTTAAAAAAAGCCCTCCCTAAATCCTAAACCATAAACCCTAAAATAAACCCTAAAACTTAAAACTTAAACCTAGAACCCTAAACCTAAAACCTTAAACCCTAAACCATAAACCCCAAAACTCTAAACCTTAAACCTTAAACTCTAAACCCTAAACGATAAACCTTAAACCCTAAACCCTAAAACCCTAAACCATAAACCATAAACCCTAAACCCAAAAATCCTAAACCCTAAACCCTAAACCCTAAACCCTAAAACCTACAACCTAAATCCTAAACCCCAAACCCTAAACCTTACACTAACCCTAAACCCTAAATTAACCCTAAACCCTAAAACCTAAACTAACCGTAAACCCTATGAATGGGCATAACCTTGACAGCAGGAACATCATTGTCAACTTGGCTCAGTATTGATATGGCGGTGGAGGCAAAGAAGGAGGAGACGGTTATCGCAGTGGTGGTGGTGGATCTAGAGGTGCTGGTGGATTTGGAGGTGGTGGTTGGAGCGGTGGTGGTTATGGAGGCGGGAGGAGCGACGGGGGTTACAACCATGGTGGTGGTGGAGGGGGAGATCGGGGATATAATAGTAGATCCAACTACTCGAGATGTGGGGGTGGTTTTGATGGGAATTGGAGAAACTAAAGAATAGCCAATCTAATCTGTTGCTTATTTAACTATGTCTTTACAGTAGAGATAATTCTACTTATCTAGGGTTTTTTATTTACTCTATGGGTGCTCTTTTTTTTATCTATTTCATCACTTGTGTCTTAGAAAACATGGGGTACTACTTGGTTGATGAAATCAAAAAGAAGATATGTTGAAGCTAAATTTGTTCTCTGTTAAAAAAAAATCTTTAAACCCTAAACCCTAAACCCTAAACTAAAACTTAAACCCTAAACCTAAAACCTAAACCATATACCCTTATCCATAAACCCTAAAAACCCTAAACCCTAAACCCTAAACCCCAAACCCTAAACCCTAAACCCTAACCCCAAAACCCTAAGCCCTAAAACCCTAAACCCTAAATCCTAAACCCTAAACCCCAAAAACATGAAAACCTAAACCTAATAATAAAATAAATAAAAAAACCTAAACCTAAACCCTAAATCATAAGACCATAAACCCTAAACCATAAAATCTACAACCCTATACCCTAAACCCTATACCTCAAACCCTAAACCTTAAACCCTAAACTAACCCTAAAAAACCCTAAACCCTAACCCTAACCCTAAACCCTAAATCTTAAAACTTGAATAAAGATGTCCTTAGGAGTAGATCTAAAGAATGGCCTAATCCTAACATAGTTATGGTAGCTAAAGAAAATGTCTTCAAGAGATGATCCTTACTATTAGAGATTTGAATACCCTAAACCCTAACCTTAAATCATATTATAATACCATATATTATAGTATAATGTAGTATGATATATTTGAGTATGTAGTGATGTCTTATAAGATGATATAATATGTTTTGAAATATTTTAGTATATTATGGTATTGTTCCCTATTTCCTATGTAAATATAAATCATAAAAATATTGATTTAATCAATTAGATGATGAAATTTGTTAAATTTAAAGTGGGAATTAGGTTGTAGTAACAAAGGTGTGTTATGCCACTTGTAGTTTAAAAAGTAAGATTTTATGTTAAAAATAAATATTATATGTTGTAGCATAGTTTAACATCATATATCATAATCTATTATTCTAAGCATTTTAAATTCTTTTAGTATTTTACAACCATGCAGTCTAGCCTACACTAGCATTGTTTATAAAAATGTTGATTTAGACTTTAAAATGGTAGAATTTGGCCAAATTCATAATAGGTAGAGCATGGCATCATAATATATTATTTTAATTTAAAATATGTAAGTGATAAGACTAAAATATATAGTTTTTTATTGTTTAGATTAATTTTATGATTTTTTATCTTAAGCAACCACTTGAGATGTGATATGCAAAATAATATAATATATTATGCTATAATGTTTTATAATATAGGATGCCATAACATAGTGTAGCATCATGCATTATGGCATACTATTATGTATTAATACTTGTTGTTTAGCATACTTTAGTTAGTTATAGTATGATGTAGTAGAGTTTCATAAAAATACTAATTTATAGGCTGAGATGATGGGATTTGGCCAAATTTAAGCTAAGCTTTAGGGAACATTATTGTGGTGTGATATGGGGTGTCATTTAACAAAAAGAATGGAATTTTGCATCCAAAATAAATATTCATTTTTCAGGAATGATCATTCTACCCTTGGGTCAAATGGCATCACATTAGACAAATCACCCATGTAAGTGGTCATTTCCATTCCTTGACCACTTGGTACTCTCCCAATGGGTGATTTGGTTGGCCATGACCCATGGGAGGTGAAATCACCTCACCCTCTCCATTGGAGAATTTGAAACCCATAGGACACCCATGATTCCTCCTTGGCAGCCACCTCCACACCTTCAATGAAGCAAGCCGAGCCAACTCACCGCCTCCTTACCACCCATGACTCCCTGAGATGGCTGGATGGCCACAGGAAGCCAAACCCAATCCCACCGTCTGATCAAGATGAAGGGGGGGTATACACCCCTTCATTTCCACTCAAACACACACAAAAATTATTTCTAGAGCCCTAGCTACCCAAGACAAGCTACGAGAGCCATTCCCTAAGCTCCTAAGCTCATTCCTCGATCAAAAAAATGCCATTCCCATCCATCTCGAAATAATACACTCCCATTTTTGATCTAACTTTTCCATTTCTCCATCAAATTCAAATTAACTTCCGAAGCACCTTCCCCAGGCATCATCGAGCAAGAACTAATCATCTCCCAAGCTTCCTGAGCACTAGAGGTGGGACTTCGATCAAAGTTGAGCTCCTAATCATCAGTTCATGGCCATCCGAGCGAATGTCAAGGAATTGATCCAATTGCTACTCAACAGGGCTTCATCTCCACTAGATGAAGCTTTCTCAATTGTTCAAGCCATCGGTCTTGAGCTCCAGAGAATTATGCTTCCAAAACTGATCCTTAGGCAAAAAAGGGTTTAAGATTTTTGAAGAAAACTTGCATCTCATGTAATCTTGACCATTCGATCGCCTCTGATCAATGTCGTGAAGGTGTGGGATCCTTTTAGAGTTGATCTAAGCTCAGGTAAGCTAGGATAAAGTGAGCAATGGCAGAAGAACTCCATTCTCCCTCACTCGCATGATGTTAGATCATGCACTGTCCATTCTGCATGAACAGAATGGATAATCATGATTAGATCTAATAGATTGATTTGATTTAATCTTAATAAGTTATGGGATTAATCATAACTGTCCAATCTTAGATCGAATGGTAGACGAGAAAGCACGTTCTCCACCACCACGTAGGCGCTAAGTTAGATAAGTTTTAACTAACCAATCTCACTGTGCCACATAGAAAGTGTGCCACATCAGCGGGCCACATGACGCCAATAGGATTAGGCTTTAATTAGGCTTAATTAATCATTTTAATGCCCAAAAATTAAAAAATCATAAAAAATCATAGAGAAATAAAAATATGCAAATAAATACTCATTTTAAAGGTATTTCAGAGGTGGATTAAATAAAAATGATCTTAATTAATTTTGAATAGTAATTAAGGTTTAATTACAAAATTAATTAACTTAATTACTCCTTAATTACTTGAGCAATTAATCCCAAATTTTGTTGGTTAATTTAATGGGATGACCTCAACCTCCCATGATTTTCTTGGGATTTGTTGCTTACTTAATTAGGAATATTGACTAATTAAATCTTAACTACTCTTTTAAGTTAATAATGATTAATTAATCCCATGAACAGTAATAAATTGGTTAATTAATTTTATTAATCATTGTTCAATAGTAATGTGAACTAAGGAATAGGGTTGGGACCCCTTTCCCTAAGTTCTTTTCACCTTTTTTTAAAATGAAATTAATTAATATTTAACTAATTAATTAAATCACTTAATCAAATTGAAATCAAAATCACATCAAACCTTAACTAATTAAATCATGGGGTAGGTGTTTAGGTGTTTAATAACCTAAAGGAGTTTAATGAAATTATGGTTAGTCCACATGTGTGGGAAAACCATAAGAGTAATTAATTAAGTCCCTTAATCTAGTTAACTATTAATCATGAGCCAATTGCATTAGGCGCCTTTTATTTTCTTGGATCATTGCAAGTTTATTTTCCATGCATATCATGTTGGCTCATAATTATTTAGTTAATTACTTTAGGGTGACATAGGTAAGGGTAATTGATTCATCCAATTAAGGGTTCAACTTATTTAACCCATAAAATCAACTTAATTACATTTCCTTAAATTAAATCAAATCACTAATGGGAGAATGGGTTTAGAATAACAAGAGATGATTTCTCTTCTCCTCTTTAATTCAAATCAAATCCAAAAATTAATTAATAAAGATGCTTTGGTTTGCTTTAAATAATCGTTTTTGATTTGATTGTCCTTAAGAACTAGTTTGGTTAAATAAATCACATGCTTATATTTGATTATCGTCTTTCCAATCATGTTAAATTTGGTATGTCATTTGAATTCATGCTTCCATCTTTTCAAAATCAAGTAAAATAAAATGGATTTCCTTTATGTAAGCTTGCATGTTTTGATTTAATTTAATATATGCATGGCTATTATCACTATTAAATCCAAATGTATTTTCAAAAGCTTATAAATGAATAATAATATGTGTTATGATGCTAGTTATAAATACATAATAAATGCATGTGCTTATAGCTTAAGTGTATGAATGTTGAGTTCTCTTTCCTCTATTCATGTGTTGATTTATATAAGATTGAATGGTAATGGGTATATAGTCTGGACATGGCTTTAGCTAGCCCCAAGGAGGTCATTAGATTACCTCACTTCCCAAGTTTAACAATGGCATGTATCCATTTGATTTCATTCTTATGTATTTCATCATTAGAATTTGGATAGAGATTTAATTTATATATATAAATGATTCAATCAAAAAAATATAAACAATTTTTGCATTGGTTTCTTTCCCTCATTTATGTATGCATCCATGAAAAAAAAGCAAGTATATAGTGACATCCAAAATATGAGGCTTTTAGTTAGCCCCAAGGAGGTCATTTGATTACCTCTTCCCTAGTTTGATAATGACACGTACTTGCCTATATTTTTGTACATGTATGTATATGTGATTAGTTAATGAAAATCCCATTTTACATTAAAATTGCATGCATTCATAATTGAGTAAGTGGTTGAATTAATTATCCATATGATTTGGAGCTTACTTATGTTCATGTATGAATTTACATATGTTTGAATGCAAATGGGTATATAGGACATCCCAGAATATGAGGCTTTAGCTAGCTCCAAGGAGGTCATTTTAATTACCTCACTTCATTTGTTTAACAACGACACATGCCCATTTAATTTCATTCTTATGTCCTTTTGTATAAGAATTTGGATAAAGTTTTAAATTAATATGGTTAAATAATTCAATCAAATAAAATATAAATTCTAAACATACACATACATTCATCATTTAAGTGTGCTAAAATATGTTGCATGTATAGATACATTTAGGATTAAATCATATGCATGTTACATGTGATGGAAAGGAATGATTTAATATATGTCATGTGGTAGTAATTCAATTAAATTAATCTTAAGATGCTTTCATTTTGAATAGGATTATTTAAAGTGAACCTAAACTTAGGATTAATTAAATCATTTAATAAGCCATTCACTAAAGAGAACTAAATCAAATTAATATACTTTAGAAAGTGACTTAAAGTAGGGATGAAAGAGGACAATCCTCTTTTCCTCTCTTTATAACACTTAGTTGCTAAGTGTAATCAAATGAAACAAAAGTAAACACAAATTAAAATTCTCAAATCAATTAAACTACTTCAAGTGAAATCAACCTTTCATGTTAAATTGAATCCTTCTACACTTAGAAAATATAACACTAATGCCTAACAAGACTTACACAAGCCTTAATACATACAGAATTAAGTCACCACTTCTAGCTCTAAGTTAGGATGGTGTATGATGTGATGTATATTTTGTTTTATGATGTATTATTTTAGATTAGATGTTAGGGTGTATACTTCGTACACTGGAAGATTGGCCAATATTAGCTTAATCATGTTTTTTTAGAGGATTTTGCTTAAGGGATGTATAAAAATAAATATGAATGCTCTTTTTGCAAGTTGCTTAAATCCTTAAGAAAAATTTAAGTTATGATAGGTGGGTTTAGTTACATGTGTGTAGAGTGCTAAGTTCAAATTATAAATACAATTGCTTGGGATTATATGTATATTTAGCTAACCTCTATTTTGTAGGTGTAGTTAGATTTACTTTTCCCACATAAATGTAATTTTTGTAATAGTAATTAGGATTAGTGCTATGGGGGATTAGGATAAGTAGTGGCGAGAAGGCTTTGTCCTGCGGTGCCCTGTGATGCCTTTGAAGCAAGCACCATCCAAATCAAAGAAAGAACCAAATCAGAATTGGAGATATGAAGAAGAAGACCCCAATTAGCATTTAATACAATTATAATTATTCTTTCATATTCCAAGTTATATAGGTAGAGCTCTGCCCATCTTTTCTCTCTTCAGGTTGTATGATGCTACCTGACCACACCGACATTTTTATTATTTTATGATATTTTATATAATTGTTTAATTTTATGTTTACATTATGCATTAGGATGGCATGCTTTTCATAGGTTCTTAAATGATTGAAGCTTTAATGTGTGGCTTGGATATGATTAGGCTCTTAGGATAAAAATAACTTTTGTACCCAACTAATCACTCATAACTAAATTTTAAATAACTCATAACCTCATCATAAAGCCTAAGACATAAATAAGATAATTAAAAGATTAACAACCCTTAGCTGGTTGTATGTTTCACATCATTCATGCATATTCTTTCTCTCTTGAACATGAAGGATCTCCATCCTTACATGATAAAGGAATGCTTGATGTGAGGGCATCCCTTGTGGTGACAACTTCTAGCTTATTTGACCCATAACCTATTTCATCATGCATTTAGGAATAAGAAATCCTAAAGCCTCTATCAAAATGATGTGTCTAAAATGAAATAAAATTTGAAAATATTTTGCATCTATAGATTAAGTTATATGCTAACACCACTCATGCTCTAGTCTCTTAGAGAGTGTGCTTAGGACTTTAGTCTCTTTCTAATTAAATAACTACTATAGCTATCTTGTAATTCATAAGATCGGACTATGTGGTTTTAAAATAATAGGAGTTAGCTAGTGGCCACTTCGGGTGGTTATAAGTCCAAAATTTGGACAATTTATTCTCTCTTGTGGAGGTAAACCCTTATGTCCACTTATCTCTTAGATTTAAGTTGTGCATTAGCTCTTCCTAAAGCTCCATAAATTTAGGATATGTTGTAGTTATTTCTTTCAGGCTATGAGCATAAATCCTCACCTCTTAGGCATTCCCACAACCTTATGTTGGTGGATTATAAGCCTTAGTAATTTAATTAAATTTCAACTCAAAACATATAAATCTCCTCAACTTCAAAAATTATAAATCCCAACCATAAGATAGATTAGAATGCTCACTAGGCTTCCTAGTATCATGAGCATTTCCTACTTATTTCATTTGGATTCCAAAATAAGTCTTTCCTTGAACTTTCCTAATTGATTTTCCAAATACAACTAATCCTTTGATAGTCTAACCTTAAAATTTTTGGAGATGAAAATTGTCTACTTTAATCGAGAGTATTCTTAAAAAATTTTATTTACTAAGAAGTAATTAACTTTGGAATCCATAGGGAACTTTAGAACCTAGTTTAATATAAACCCTACTTTATTCATTCATGTAAAGTAGGGGAAAAATATCTGGTACATTCGAAGACCCATCATGCCTTAGAAGTCCTTATTACGTGATTATGTCCATTGTAGGGTGATGCCTCTATCTTTTGAGATAGTACATCATACCTCAATGTTGTACCCAATCACCTAAAAAAGTACCTCCCCCTTATGATCTGTGTGGTGTCCCCTCCCCCCCTCATACATCCAAAAATAAACACCACAAGGCCCTCCCTCTTTGTTCATTGAATCTTTCTAACATCATCTTTTCTTTTGGAGTTTAGATGTTGATCCTCAAGTAGGCAAGGGTTCTTAGACTCATATTGATATACACGAACTCGGATTGTATCTGCCAAAATCCATTGTATAAAGAGGCGGATGCTCGTCATCCAGAGTAAGTTTTCATCGCTGAATGTAACTCCTAAGATGTCCTTTGAGTGGAAAGCCTATTCTTTAATAGTGGTCAACTCATCTTAGAATATCTCTAGATTATGTAAGGCCTTGATTAGAGATTCCCTCATCTCTTTGGATAAGGCAAGGGAGTCGTATATGCTTAACTTTGCTGGAAACTTTCTAAGGTGAGCTAGGATATTGTAATCAACTCTAACTTAGTCCTCCACAAGCATATCCATGGGTGGAGTATTCTATGGAGGGGCTATCTACTCATTGGAACCAATGACTTGCTTACCCTTACCCTGAGGTGCTACCCTAGGAGGTAGAACTTTTCCACTGTGTAGATTGACTTCAGTGACTTGTTGGAATGATAAGCTTGTTGAAAGTTCTACCTTATCATTGGGCATACATACAGTTTTTCCTATGGGATCTTCAAAGTCAGTTGACTCCAAGTCAATCTCAAGAGGTGAACTTGATTGATTCAAAGAAGGATAGTCTGACTTTAAATTAGAAGGAAAGAATCAAAACTACTAGAGCTATTATTTTCATTTAGGATTTGAGAGCATTCAATAGGAATAAAATTAAGAGCATCAAAAGTAGATAATATATAAGTAGAATCAGCTTTCTTCATTAATTTCTTTTTGGGTGGAGGTACATAATATAAATCAAGTAAAGCAAGAAGAGTAAGGGATTCAGTTTTCTTATCCAAAAATACAATACTCCTGCTGGTATAAGATGAGCTAGTAGAAGAGGTGGTAGCAATGGGAGGAGTACTGACTCGAGAAGTGGCTATGCTACTGACTATCCCAAGAAGTATGGTGTTGTTGCCATCGGGTCACCACCTCCTTAAGTTGTCCTTTGCAACTAGAAAACCTTCTTTGGTGTTGAGGTTTGAGCTATTTAGCACCGCAAGGAAAGCTTCTTGATCTTAGAAATGATATTTAGAGATTTGGGATGGGAGATATCCTAACCTTCTTTGGTCTTAAGATGATCAAGTATCCCCAAGGATTACTCTAACGTAACCTGGATGGTTGTTCTAATAAGTATTCCTTAGGGATAACTATGGATCCCAACTTGTAGAAGACTCAAGCTCCTTTAAAAGTGATACAATCAATCTAAGACATGGCCTAAGATGGTAGGGGCAATAGCTAGGATCATTGCTCTGCCACCTCCTCCTCTTAGGCTGTAACTAAAGTTAAGTTTCTTTAAGAGATTCTTAAAGATTTTTCTAACTATCTCCCTCTTGAATGAATATGGCTTATTCAATATATTGGGTGGTAGGTGGAAAGTAGCTACCGCCAATGGATATGAATACAGGGTAGCAAGGTGGTGGAAATGGTCATTATGGCTGTATGATGAGGTGGTGGAAGAAGAGGTGGTAAATGAGGATATGAGCTCACTCTCATATCAACTCTAGATAGCTCTCCTCCACTGACACAACTATCCCTGGCTTCTTATCAAACACCTTCTGCGGCTTGGGCCTAGATGATTGGTTGAGAAAGGATAACTGTTTGGCTTCCTCTTGTAGGCTAGCAGCCTTGTTGATTAATTTCTCAAATGTTTTGATGGTACAACCCTTAAGCATGAAAACTATCGGGCCATGGATATTCTTGAGAAGAATCTAAATGGCATGCTATTCGGATATCTATGGTTCACATTTCATGCTCAGGTTGTGCCACTTGAGAATGTAATCAACAAGGGACTCATTGAGTTTTTGTTTCTCTTCAATGAGGTCACTTACTCACCCTCAGTGAGCTCTAGCAAACTCTTGATGAAGAGGTGCTCCAACTCAAAAAAGTCTTCACCAAAAGGTAGTTGGTGTGCCAATCAAATGAAACACCTGACAGACTGCTAATGAAAAGGCAGAAGAGGAGTGCATTGCTACCATCGGTGTTGCAACAACCAGCTCTAAAGTGTGCAATGTGTTATCATGGGTTCCCACTACCATCAAAGAACTTGAAGGATGGTGGCACAAAAACTAAATAAAATAGAAACTAAATAAAAACCTAAACCTAAAAAATAAACCTAAAACCTAAACCAAAAAATAAATAGAAAATAAAACCTAAACCCTAAACAAAAAAAACCTAAACCTTAAATAAACAAAATAAAATAAACATAAACCTAAACTAACAAAAATAAAACCTAAACCTAAACCTAAAATAAACTAAACCAAAACCTAGACCTAAATAAAATAGAATAAGATAAAGATAAACCTAAACTAAAAGTAAACCTAAAATAAAAAACCTAAAACCTAAACCTAAAAAAAAATAAAAAACCTAAACCTAAAACTAAAATAAAAATAAAACCTAAACTTATAAAATAAAATAAAAATAAAAATAAACTAAAAAATAAATAAAAACCTAAACTTAAACCAAAAAAATAAAATAAAATAGAAAATCTAAACTAAAATAAATAAGCTAATCAAAATAAGAATAAAAATAAACCTAAATAAAAAAATAATAAACTAAAATAAATCAAAATAAACTAAATAAACCTAAACTTATGAGTTTACTTAATTTAAAAAAAACCCTAAACCATAAACCCAAAATCCTAAATCCTAAACTATAAACCATAACCCTAAACCATAAAACTAACCCTAAACCCTAAACCCTAAACCTACAACCCTAAACCCTAAAACTTAAACCCTAAACCCTAAATTAACACTAAACCCTAAACCCTAAACCCTAAACCCTAAACCCTAAACCCTAAACCCTAAACCTAAAACCTAAACCATAAACCTAAATCTAAAACCTAAACCCTAAACCCTAATCACTAAACCCTAAATCCTAAACCCAAATAATCCTAAACCCTAAGCTAACCTAAACCCTAAACTAAAAGAAAATCCATTGTTGAGCATCTTCTCTCTCCATTTTTTTGGTGCTGAATTTTGTTTCGGAGGAGCCCACTCTGGCTTTTATGGTAATTTGTGTTGTTTCCATTTTGGTGAGTTCATAACCATTCAACTTCTCCCGCATGCATTGATCATGGGTATGATTTCTACTTCCTCGTGGGAAAATCCTAATAATTTGGCTACTCCCGATAATTTTTCTGGATCTTTGGGGGTTTCTGGCTTAAATCCATCACTGGCTTTGAAATCATTCAAGGATGTTCTTGCTAGTAAGCCTAATTACACTAGTGAGTCTCTCAAGCTTATTTCGACTTCCTTCTAGGGTTTACCCATGATAATGTGTTCTGATTCAATTATGGAAAGGCTTACAAAGCCTTTTGAATTTATGTTGGTGGGTAAATTCACTTTGTGTTGTCCTACATTGGAGAATATTCAATCTTTCTTCCATAGCTTCAAAATCTCTAGAATTTTTTTCGTTGGATTGATCGATTCCCATCATGTATTAATCTAGCTTTCCAACAATTTGGACTAATCTCATCTTTTTTCTCATTTATCATATTTTATTTTTAATTGTCAGATGAGATTGCTGAAATGGATGCCTCTTTTTTATATTTAGGATGAATCTCCTATTGTTTCAATTTGGATCTCCCTTCCTAATCTACTTGTCCATTTCATTAATCATGAATTTTTATTTTATGTGGGTGCGCTATTCGGTCGTCCTCTTCAAGTTGATCAAGAGACTGCTTCTAATACTCGGCCCAATATGCTTAGATTCTAGTCAAGTTGGATATAACTAAAAAAATTCCTAAGGAAATTTGGCTAGGATCAAAGAAATATGGATATTTACAAAAAGTGGAATTTGAGAATTTTTTAATTTTTTGTTCCCATTGTAAAATTCATGGTAATGGGTTTTCTGATTATTTTTTGGTTCACCCTCACCTTAAGAAACCAAAATTGGTTAATAATAATTTGGATCCCAACCTTAAGGTGCCATCAGTTAAAGCATAAAATTTTGCTCCTATGGACATTTCTTTACTTGAAACCGAGGGACATTGTCTTGATCCACCCACTATTCCTATGGAGAATGTTACAATTCTTAAGCCTGATCAGTTTTTGGTTTTTAGTCATGTTAATAAGGATGCCTTACCCTTCAATGATTCTATACAGTTGAATGCCCCAGATATTGGTAATAATATGGCTAATAATATGTTTTTGAAACTTATGGATGATGATTCTATCTCAAATGATTCAATTCCTGCTTCTATTCCACCATTAATTGATGAGAATGTGATCTTAGATGAGGGTTTGAATGGTGAGCAAACTAATGAAAAGGCTTCTAATTCTGACTTGGGCACTTGTGCTTTAAATGACTTTAATCCCTTTTCTGCCTCCTCTTCTAATGTTGAACTGATTTCTATTTTAACATTTCAACCTAATACTGATTTGGAATAGGTGAAGTGGCTTGAAATGCAACTTTAAATGTGCAAATTTCCTCCAAAAATAACCCTAAACAATCTCTCTCAGATGGTGATGTAGTGGATATGAATAATAAGTTCCAAACTATTTTTAGAAAGAAAAATAAAACTCATAAAACCAAACTTCCTAATTTTGTAGATTTACTAGATCTGGCTCTTCTGCCTAAAAATAAATGGTTTCTTTCTTAATTTAGAATGTGAGAGGGATTGGTACTCTCTCTATTAGAAATAGAATTAGAAACTTAGTTCGTACTCATAACATTTTCTTCTTGGCTATCTTGGAACCATTTATTCTTCCTTCTAACATTTCTTATGTTGCTAGAATGATTGGCTTTAGCATTTTTTTGCTAACTCTAGCAATAAAATTTTGATTTTTTGGAATAGTCTTTATGTTTTGTAGATTTTAGATGATTTATCCCAAGTTGTGAATGTTAAGATTACTTATGATAATTTTAGTTATTTTTGTTCCTTTGTTTATGCTTCTTGTAATAGAAATGGTAGATGCATTCTTTGGGAGAAACTTATTAGTTTTTCTTCTTCATGATGCTCCTTGGTTTGGTGTGAGATTTTAATACTATCTTTCTTCCTCCAAATTGTTGGTGGAAATACTCCTAACTTATTTTCTATGGAATATTTTAATAGCATGATCCTTAAATGTCATCTTACTAACATTGGCTTCACTAGGTCCCAATTACATGGAATAATTATGTATGGCAAAGGCTTGATAGGTTCTTTTAATCATCCAGGATTAATCTTTTCCATTATTTTGTGGAGCACTTAAGCAAAACCCTATCGCCATTCTCCCTTGCTTATTAATGTTAATTTTAATGCTAACAAATCCTTCTCCCTATCCCTTTTCATTTCCAAAATATGTGGCTGGATGATAGATTTTAGTTGGCTAGTAAGGGAGAACCTCTCCATCTGATGACTCTATTTTTGGGATGAAGAGATTGTGGTTCAAATTGAAAAGACTTAAACAATGCCTTTCATGGTGGAATAAACACTATTGTAAGAATCTTTTTGTCAATATTAATAAAATAAAGAATGAGGTGATCACTTTGGAAGATGTTATTGTTAATGATCCTTTTAAAATTCAGATGTTGGCTCAAGCTAAAGATAGGTTGACATGTTTTCAAGATATGGAGGAGCCTTTTTGGCAGCAAAAAGCTTCTATGAAATAGATCTCTGATGGCAATCACAATACCAAATATTTCCATGCTATGGTTAAAAAGATAAAAGCTATAAACCATATTCATAAATTTTAAATTAATGATGGAGTTTGGTGTTTTGATAAAAAAGAGATTGTTGAGTCTGCTATTTTTTTTATAAAGAGCTTCTGAATAAAAATGTTGCTTATGAAGATAATTCATGGCCTGAAGTTATTCCTAATCTTATTTTGGATGAGGATAATAATATGTTTTCTTTCTTACCTTCTAAGACCAAAATTTTTGATATTTTGTAGATTATGAATAAAGACTCTATGGTTTGGCCTGATGGTTATAGTACCTTTTTTTCCCAAAAATGTTGGATTGTCATTAAAGAGGACCTAATTAAAGAAGTTCTTGATTTTTTAAGGGTAGTATACTTCCCAAATATTTTGCTAGCACCTCCATTGTTTTAATACCTAAAAAAGATAATCCTGAAATTTGGAGTGATTTTAGGCCGATTAGCCTTTTCTCCTTTTTTAATAAACTTATCTCTAAGATTTTGGATAAAAGATTGATAATATTGCTTCCTAAAATTATCTCCCCTTATCAAAATAATTTTGTTAAAGGGAGATCCATTTCTGATAATGTTCTTTTAGCTCAAGAGATGATCCATGATTTGAATGCCAAAGTTCATAGTGGAAACCGCTTTTTTAAGCTTGACATTTCCAAAGCCTATGATAATATTGGTTGGGTTTTCCTATATAATTTTTTTTTGCTTTATTTGTTCTCTAATTTATTACTTTAATTAAGAATGGGATTGAGCATTCTTGGTTTTCTATGCTTCTTAATGGTGAAGTGCATGGTTTTTCTCCTTTCTCATGGGCTAAGTGACCCTCTTTCTCCTCTTTTCATTATTATTAGTGGAATATCTTTCTAGATGTCTTGAGCATATTTTGGGTGAATGCCTAACATGTTATATAGAACCATTGGTGGGTTTCATTTCTCACCTTAGTTTTGTTGATGATTTCATTATAATTTGCAATGCCTCCACTCATTACATTAAAAAATTATGTAAGTTCTTAATTCATTTTGGTAGGGAGAGTGGATTGAATATCAATCTTGATAAAAGTTTTTTTATTACTAGATCTTCTATCTCATTATCTAAGATCAATGCTATCAGAAATATTACAAGTTTCTTTCATCAAAATCTCCTAATCAAGTATTTGGGGACTCCCTTATATAGAGGCACGAAAAGATCTTCTTTATTTGATGAAGTTATTTAAAAAATAAATAAGAAAACCTCCTCTTAGAAATTTCATTTACTCTCCTTTGGTACTAGACTTATCCTGATCAAAAGTACCCTTTGACTGCCAATGTATCTCTTGTCTACTATTGTCCCTACCCATTATATTATTAAAAGGATTAATAGACTTTTTAATAAATTTTTGGGGATCTAATACATCTACCAAAAGATTACATTAGGCTAGTTGGCATAACTATTATGGTACTAAAAATGACGGTGGCTTGGGTTGCAAAACCTTAAAGGATTCTATTAATTATTTTTCCTATAAAATGTGGTGGAACTTTAGAAATAAAGATAGTCGGTCAAAGTTTATGCATGCTAAATATTGTGGAAAACACCCCTCATTAGTGCTTTCAAATCTAGGGATTCTCCTATTTGGAGAAGACTTTGTAGTATCAAATGGAGTCGAGAATTTAATTTCTTGGGGTATCAATTCGGTTCCTCATTTTTTAGCAAGATAATTGGCTTGGTCAGGATTCTATTGATTCCCTTCTCAATACTCATTCCACTGTGGTGCTTAAGGTTCATCAGTTAATTAATAATAATAATTAGGATGTGGCTCAATTTAATAACCTTCTCCCTAATGTGATCATCAAGAAAATCCTTAAAATTTGCCTCACCCTAATGAACCAAATTCTTTTTTCAAAATTTCTTCTTCTGAGATTTTATTTTAAGGATGTGTGGCATTTTATCGATTTAAATATCAAGAGTCCTCAATTTTTACTAAAATCTAGAAATAGTATCCCTATTTTGTTCTCGGTCTTAACTTGGCACATTCTTAAGCATTATATCCTAGTGGATGCTAAACTTTTGAAAAAAGGTTTCCAACTCCCCACTAAATGTTACTTTTGCTATTACATTGAAAGTGTGGATCATGTTTCTATGAATGGGCCTATTGTCGCTAGAATGTGGAACCGGGTATGATAATATTTTTATTCTTTCCACTTTAATGGTTCATTTTTATTATGCAACTCCTTGAAGCATGATTCTCTCATACTTCAAGGGTCATGTTAAAATTGTATTAGCTATTACTATTCTTTGGTATATTTGATGGATAGAAATGATGCAAAGTAATAATATTCTTATGAATTATAATCATTATCATTGCTAGATCCAAATATAAAATTTTGTCTCTTTTCAAATCCAATCTTCTTACTCACTCCAATTTTAAAGGGTACAAGTCTGTGGCCTTGAAATTTAGGATTAACCTTCCTCCTTGTAATGTCTCTCCTATCCAAAATATTATATATTGGATTAAACCTAATTATCATTACATTAAGGTTAACACTGATGGCTCAGTTTTTAATGGTTATTATGGTTATGGTGGAATTTTGAGAGATCATGATGGCATGGTTATTTATGCTTTTGCTGTCCCTTTAGAGCCTTGTTCTATTTTATTTGCTAAACTTAAAGGCATTCATCATGGAATTTCCATTTGTTTACAATAAGGTTCTATTAAGATTTGGTTTAAAGTTGATGCTCTCCTTCTTTTAGATTTACTTAAATCTAATTCCCATGGTAATGTTGAAGTGTTTTATTTGCTTAATCATACTAGGAGTCTTCTTGCTACCTAGATTTTAAAATTTCTCATATTTATAGGGAAGGCAATTCTTGTGCTAATTTTCTTGCAAATTTAAAGGCCAAGTCTTCTTGTATGCAAATGTTTTCTAATGATGTCATACTTTTCCTTTTAAGGGGTCTTGTGAATCTAGATAAAATTGGATTGCCTTACCTTAGGCTTTTATATTTTCCTTCCTCCATTGGGGCTTTGCTTTCTCTATGGTGGTGTTTTTCTTAGTATAGGTTAATTCTCCTCTGGTTTGGTCTTGAGTTTTCTCTTCACCTAAATCTATTTTTATTCTCCGTTTGAGTTCTTCCTATCTTTGGATTGGTTGGGGTTATTTTTCTTTTATGGCTTTCTAGCAGTTTTGGTTTCTAGTTTATTTTCTATCCCACCTGGTGGATGTGTTTGTATAGAAGTTGGTTTTGTTTGTCTTCTGATGGTGTGGTTCTCTTTATTGGTTGGATGTCTCTGACCTAGTTTGTTGTCTTGACTTGGTGGTTTTTCCTTTGTGGTGTTATCTGGATGTGGGGTATTTCCTTTCCTAGGTGTTGCTCACTTTCAATTTGTTACTTGCCTTTGGTTCTAGCTATCTTTTCTGGTTATCATTTTTCTGAGCTTTTTTAGAATGGTTGTTCAGTGGCTGGATGACTTGTCACCTAGTTATTTCGATTAGGGTTATTCCTAGTGCTTTTGTTGTCCATTATCTCATGAGTTTCACCCTTCTCACCTATCCATATCCTTGGGTTTTTGCTATGCTATTTGGTGTGTTTCTGGTTGTGGTTTGATAATCGATTGTGGCTTTTGACAATTGTGTTTATGTTATTGCCCCGCCGCTAAGAGGGGTTGTCCTGAGGGGCTTTTGTTTTTTATTGTAGCTTGGAGAACTATTTTTTTGCAACTCTTTACCCTTACTTTGTTTTTTGCTCGATGAGTTTAAGGATGGATAATGGATTGTTATATCTTGAATATGGGTTTGTCCTCCCATATTAAGGTTTTGGTTGTTTTCTAACGCTGACTATGGTGGGCTATTTTTGGCCTTGGATGATGGGGTTCTATACTATTTCTATTTATTGGATTGTATTTTGTTTTGTCATTATTTCTTTTCCTTTGATTAGATTCCTTTCCTTTTGGTTATGGATATTTTCATGATGTTGGATGGATCTATTTTTTATGATGATTCCTATGACTTGAATCTTTTATTTGATTGGTTGTTCTGGTTGGTTAAAGGAGTATTTATTTTAATATAAATTTCCTACTCCTTTGGAGACTATGATGGGAACCGGCTACTAATCTTTTTATCATTCTTTTCTTCTAGTTTCTTCTTGCCGGGCTTTTCCATTTTGGGTTATGGCTGAACCTCTCCACTTTCTTGTTTGGATGGTTGCTTGCCTAACCCTTGCTATTAGTCTTAGATTGGGTATTATTTCTTTGGGCACTTTGCATGTACCTTTTAATGGAGGATCCTACCACCTATGTGTTTTCTTTTGCTTTTATCTTGTCTCTATTTATTATTTTTTCTCATATTCTGATGTTTGATCTTAATGATTTTGTTAGCCATTCTTGGTGGTGGCATTGGTGGTGCTCCCTCTAGTCTGGTGCTATCCTAATGGTTTACCTTCTTATCTGTTATACTAAACTTAATATCTCTAAGTGCTAGGTGTTTGAAGGTCATATTTGTTGATTGAAGTTTTATGCAGCTTCGTGTGATCATCGTCCTTGGATAAGATGCTACAAGAGGTATGCTAGCAATGATGGCCTTGATGTTTCCCACTCTTTCATCTTTTTTGGTAGCTATATGTAATTGTAACTCTTCACCAAGTTTGGATGCTTTCATAGTGTTGCTCCTTGAGACGATTATAATGAGCGAGCCTTTTCTTTATCTTATTCTTTTATCCGCTTCTCTTTATGCTTGATTAATTATTTGATTATCAATACTCATCCCTTTAAAAGCTTATTGCAGATCTTTTTTATAGGTTGGGAGACTATTGATGGTGGATCATGTTGGTTTCAAAAGGAGCTCAGGAAGTTTGCTGCTGCTTACATGGACTTTCTTTCATGGATTACTATTTTTATTTTCATTTGCTTACTTTCTGTAACTATTATATTAGTTAAGGGGCTTATCTCTTTAGGACTTTTAGTAGCTCTTTGAGCATTAGCTTAGAGATTTGCCCCCTCTAAGGACTTTGTACCTTATCTTTGTTGCAATAAAATTTCCCTAATTTCCCTTAAAAAAACCCTAAACCAAAAACCTAAAACCCTAAACCCTAAAACCCTAAACCCTAAACCCTAAACCTAAAACCATAAACCCTAAACCCTAAACCAAAAACCTATAACCCTAAACCCTAAACCCTAAACCCTCAACCCTAAATACTAAACACTAAACCTAAACCCTAAACCCTAAACCCTAAAATGAAAACTAAACCTAAACCTAAACCTAAAAAAAAAATAACTAAACCTAAATAAAATAAATAAAATAAAATAAATAAAATAAAATAAAATAAAATAAAAACCTAAATGTAAACCTAAAATAAAAAATAAAAACTAAAATAAAATAAAATAAATAAAACCTAAACTAATCTAAAATAAAATAAACTTAAAATAAAACATAAATATAATAAAACTAAATGTAAAATAAAATAAAATAAACTTAAAATAAAAAAATAAAAAAAGAAAACTTAAACCAAAAATAAACCTAAAATAAACCTAAAAATAAATAAAAATAAAACCTAAACCCAAAACTAAAAAATGAAAACTTAAAATAAACAAAATAAAATAAACCTAAATCTATACAAAAATAAATAAAACTTAAACCTAAACCTAAAATAAACTAAACCTAAACCCTAAACTAAATAAAAGAAAATAAACTAAAATAAACATAATCTAAACGAAAAAATAATACCTAAAATAAAACCTAAAACATAAACATAAAAAAAATAAAATAAAACCTAACATAAACCTAAAATAAAAATATATAAACCTTAAAATAAACCTAAACCTAAAAGTAAAAAACAAAAAATAAACTAAAATAATTAAACTTAAAATAAAAACTAAACTAAATAAAATAAAAATAAACCTAAATAAAATAAAAAAATAAATAAACTAAATAAATAAAAAATAAACTAAATAAACTAAATTAACATAAACCTACCAGTTTACTTAATTTAAAAAATTAAAAAAAAAATAAAAACAAATAAAAACAAATAAAAAACCCTAAACCTTAAACCCTAAATGCTAAACCCCATAACCCCAAACACTAAACCCTAAAACCTAAACCCTAAAACCCAAAACCCTAAACCCTAAATCCTAAAATCTACAACCCAAAACCCAAAACTGCTAAACTTCAAACCCTAAAACCTAAACCCTAAACCCTAAACCCTCAACCCTAAACCCTAAAAACCTATAAATTTAAACCTTAAAAATAAAATAAATAAAAAAACTAAAAAAAAAATAAAATAAAAATATAAACTAAAACCCAAACTTAAACCTAAAACTAAAAGAAAATAAAATAAAAAATTAAAACTATACAAAAATAAAATAAATAAAAACGTAAACTAAATTAAAAAAAATAAAACCTAAATAAAATAAAAATTAAAGCTAAAATAAAAATAAAATAAGCCTAAAATAAAATAATTTAAAAGCTAAATAAAAACCTAAACCTAAGCAATAAACCTAAAAATAAATAAAAAATTAAACCTAAACCCTAAATTAAAAAAAAACTAAACCTAAAATAAAAATAAATTAAACCTAAACCTAAACTAAAAGAAACTAAACTTAAAATAAACTAAACCTAAACCTAAACCTAAAATAAACTAAACCTAAACCTAAACCTAAACCTAAACTAAATAAAATAAAATGAACTAAAATAAACCTAAACCTAAACTAAAAAATAAAACCTAAAAATAAACCTAAAATAAATATGTAAAACCTAAACTTAATAAAATAAAATAAAAACCTTAACCTAAACATAAAATTAAAAAATAAAACTGAAACCTAAAAAATATAATAAAAATAAAACTAAACTAAAAAAATAAACCTAAATCTAAACCTAAAAAATAAACTAAAATAAATAAACCTAAAATTAATAAAATAAACTATATAAAAATAAAAATAAACCTAAATCAAAATCAAAATTAAAATAAACTAAAATAAATAATAATTAAACTAAATTAATATAAACCTATTAGTTTACTTAATTTAAAAAAAAATTATAAAAAAGTCCCTACCCTAACCCCTAAAACTAACCCAAAACCTTAAACTCTAAACCCTAACTCTACAACCCTAAACCATAAACCCTAAAACCCTAAACCCTAAACCCTAAATCGTAAACCTTAAACCCTAAATCCTTCCCTAAACCCTAAACCCTAAAGCCTACAACCCTAAACCCTAAACCCTAAACCCCAAAGCCTAAACCCTAAATCTAAACTAAATAAAACCTAACAATAAAATAAATAAAAAACCTAAACCTAAATAAAAGTAAAAATAAACTAAAATCAAAATAAATAATAAAATAAACTAAAATAAATATAAAAATAAACTAAATAAACCTAAACCTAATAGTTTACTTAATTTAACAAAAATAAAAAAATTAAATATAATAAAATAAAACCCTAACCCTAAACCCTAAACTTATAACCTAAACCCTAAACCCCTAACCATAAACCATAAACCCTAAACCTTAAACCATAAACCCTAAACCCTAAACTTAAACCTAAACCTAAAACCTACAACCCTAAACCCAAAACACTTAAACCTAAATCCTAAACCTTAAACCATAAACCCTAAACCCAAAATCCTAGAAACCTAAAAACCTAAACCTAAACTAAATAAAATTTAAAAATAAAATAAATAAAAAAACCTAAACCTAAATAAAAGAAAAGAACTAAAATAAAATAAAAACCTAAACTAAAACATAAACTTAAACCTAAACCTAAACCTAAACATAAACCTAAAAATAAAATAAAAAATAAAAATAAAACTAAAATAAAATAAAAATCCTAAATAAACTAAAAAATAAAATAAACCTAAAAATAAAACCTAAATAAAATTAAACATAAAATAAAAATAAAATAAACCTAAATTATAAAAAAAACTATATAAAAACCTAAATCTAAAAAATAAACCTAAAAATAAATAAATAAAACTTAAACCTAAAATAAACAAAATAAAATAAACCTAAGCCTACACTAAATAAACTAAACTAAAATAAATAAAACCTAAACCTTAACCTAAAATAAACTAAACCTAAACCTTAAACTAAATAAAATAAAATAAACAAAAAATAAACCTAAACCTAAACTAAAAAATAATACCTAAAAAAACCTAAAATAAAACCCTAAAACCTAAACCTAAAAAAATAAAATAAAAACCTATACCTAAACCTAAAAATAAAAAATAAAAACTAAACCTAAAAAATAAAATAAAAATTAAACTAAGCCAAAAAATAAACCTAACTAAACCTAAACCTAAAAAATAAACTAATTAAATAAACCTAAAATAAATAAGAAAACTAAAAAATAAAAAAAAACCTAAACCTAAAACCTAAAAAACCTAGACCTAAACTAAATAAAACCTAAAAAAATAAAATAAATAAAACCTAAACTTAAATAATATAGTAAAATAAAATTAAATAAAAACCTAAACCTAAACCTAAACTTAGAAATAAAATAAAATAAATTAATATAATTAAAGTAAAATAAAATATATAATAACCTAAACTAAACTAAAAAAAGTAAAATAAACCTAAGAACAAAAAACCTAAATAAGATAAAAACTAAATGTAAAATATAAAAAAATTAAAATTAAAATTAACTTAAAATAAAATAAAATAAAAACTAAACCTAAAAAATAAAGTTAAAAATAAAACCTATTAATAAATAAATAATTAAACCTAAACCTAAACTAAAAAAAAACCTGAATCTAAAATAAAAATAAAAGAAATCAAATCAAATAAACTTAAACCTAAACTAAAATAAACTAAGCTAAACTAAATAAAACCTAAAGGTAAACCTAAAATAAACTAAACCTAAACCTAAACCAAAACTAAATAAAATAAAATAAATTAAAAATAAACCTCAACCTAAACTAAGAAATAAAACCTAAAAATAAACTTAAAATAAAAACCTAAAACCTAAACCTAAAAATAATAATAATAAAAACCTAAAGCTCAACCTAAAAATAAAAAATAAAACCTAAACTTAAAAAATAAACTAAAATAAGAAACTTATACTAAAATAAATAAAAAAATAAATAAACTAAACTAAATAAAAATAAAAATAAACATAAATAAAAAAATAAAATAAAATAAATAAAATAAATAAAAAATTAACTAATAAAATAAACCTCTTACTAATTTAAAAAAAACCTTAAACCCTAAACCCGAAACTCTAAATCCTAAACCCTAAACCCTAAACCCTAAACTCCAAAACTAACCCTAAACCCTAAACCCTAAACCCTAAATTAACCCTAAACCCTAAACATTGAACCATAAACCCTAAACTCTAAACCTTAAACCCTAAACCCTAATAACCTAAACCCTAAACCCTAAACCTAAACACTAAACTATAACTAAATCCTAAACTAAATCCATAAACCCTAAACCTATACCTAAACCTAAACCCTAAACCCTAAAAACCATAAATCCTAAGATTTAAACCCTAAAGATTAAACCTAAACCCAAGCCCTAAAACTTAAGCCCTAAAGCATAAACACTAAACATTAAACCCTAAACCTAAACCCTAACCCTAAACCCTAAACCCTAAACATTAAAACCCTAAATCCTAAACCCTAAACCTAAACCCTTCACCTTAAAGCATAAACCTTACATCCCTAAATCCTAAACCTTAAACCATAACCCTAAACCCTAAACCCTAAACCCTAACCCCAAACCCCAATCCCAAAACTTAAACCTAAAATAACTAAATAAATTAAAAAATAAACCTAAACCCTAAAACCTAATAAACCTAAACCATAAGAATGGTTAGAACCTTGAAACATCACCAACCTCAAGATCAGATAAGTGGAGGTGAAGGTGGAGGTGACGATAGCGGTGGTGGGGAATCTGAGGTGGTGGATATGGAGGTGGTGGTCAAAAAAAGGGAGGCAAGAGGATAAGAGAAATGGTGGATCCCAACTAAAGGCCAAGGTGGTTCTGATGGGAATTAAAGAAATTGAAGAATGATCGATCCAATCTGCTACAAATGGAAGTGTGTCTTTATAGTAGAGATAGTTCTAGTTATCTATGGTTTTTGATTTACTCTATGCTTGCTCATTTTTGTCTATGTCATCGGTTGTGTGTTAGAAAACTAGGTGTGTTAATTGATTGATGAAATCAAAAAGAAGAAAGGTTGAATCTGAACTTGTTCTCATTAAAAAATAATCAAAAATGCTAAACCCTAAACTAAAACTTGAACCCTAGACCTAAAACCTAAACCTTAAACCCCAAACCCTAAACCCTAAAATCCCTAAACCCTAAACCTAAACCATAAACCCTAAACCCTAAACCTTAAAACCCTAAACCCTAAACCTAAAACCCTAAACCCTAAAACCTAAACTCTAAACCCTAAACCCTAAACCCTAAACACCAAACCCTAAACCCTAAACCCTCAACTAAGCTTAAACCCTAAACCTAAACTAAATAAAACTAAAAATAAAATAAATAAAAAAACCTAAACCAAAATAAAATAAAAATAATAAAATAAAATAAAAACCTAAACTAAAACCTAAACCTAAACCAAAACCTAAACCTAAAAAGAAAAAAAAATAAACTAAAATAAAATAAATAAAAACTTAAACTATTCTAAAAAAATAAAAAATCTAAATAAAATAAAAACTAAACTTAAAATAAATAATAAACCTAAAATAAAATAAAATAAAAGCTAAATAAAAACATAAACCTAAAAAATAAACCTAAAAGAGAGAACCTAAAAATAAATAAAAAATAAAACCTCAACCCTAAACTAAAAAAAAACCTAAACCTGAAATAAAAATAAAATTAACCTAAACCTAAATTAAATAAACTAAACTAAAATAAATAAAACCTAAACCTAAACCTAAAATAACTAACCTAAACCTAAACTAAATAAAATAAATAAACTAAAGTAAACCTAAACCTAAACTAAAAATAAAACCTAAAACCTAAATATAAAAATAAAATTAAAATAAACTTAAAAAAAAATAAAAAATAAAACTAAATAAAAATAAGTTTAAATCTAATCCTAAACAAAAAAATAAACTTAAATGAAAACCAAAACAAAAAAATAAACCTAAAATAAATAAACTAAACTAAATAAAAAAACTAAAATAAAAAAATAAACTAAACTAAAATAGTATAAAATGAATAAACAAAATAAACCTAAACCTGTGAGTTTACTTAATTTTAAAAAAATAAAAAATAAAAAACACTAAAAAAGAAACCGTAACCATAAACCCAAAATCCTAAATCCTGAACCCTAAACCCAAAACCCTAAACCTTAAAACCCAAAGCCTAAACCCTAAACCTTAAAATGCTAAACCATAAACCCTAAACCCAAAACCTTGAACCCTAAAATCCTAAAAACTTAAACTTAAACTAAATAAAATCTAAAAATAAAATAAATAAAAAAACTTAAACCTACAAAAAATAAAAACCTAAACTAAAACTTAAACCTAAACTTAAACCTAAACCTAAACCTAAACATAAACATAAAAATAAAATAAAATAAAAATAAAAATTAAATTAAAAATAAAACTAAACTAAACAAAAAATAAGATAAACCTAAAATAAAAAATGTATATAAAATTAAAACAAAACATACATTAAAAAATAAAATAAACAAAAAATAAAATAAAATAAAAACTAAATTAAAACCTAAACTTAAAAAAAAAAAAAATAGATAAAAAATAAATAAAAATAAAACCTAATCAATACTAAAATAGACAAACTTAAACATAAAATAAAATTAAAATAAACCTACACCTAAAAAATAAATAAACTAAACTAAAATAAATAAAACCTAAACTAAAACCTAAAATAAACTAACCTTAAATCAAAACCTAAACTAAGTAAAATAAAATAAACTAAAAAAACTTAAACCTAAACTAAAAAAATAAAATGTAATAATTAACATAAAATATAAACCTAAAACCTAAAACCTAAAATTAAAAAAATAAAATAAAAACCTAAACCTAAAAATGAAAAATAAAACCCAAACCTAAAAAATCAAATAAAAATAAAACTTAACTAAAAAATATACCTAAACTTAAAAAATAATTTAAAAGAAAAAACCTAAACTAATATAAATAAAATTCAAATAAAAAACTAAACTAAATAAAACTAAAAAATAAACCTAAATAAAAAAATAAACTAAAATAAATAAAAAATAAACTAAATAAACTAAATAATCCTACCTCTTTAATTTTTTTTAAAATGCTAACCTAAACCCAAACCTACCCAAAAAAAACCCAAACTAAAACCATAAACCCTAAACTAAGCCTAAACCTTAAACCCTAGCCCTAACCTTAAAACTAAAACCTTAAACCTTACACCCTAAACCCTAAACTAACCATAAACCATAAATCCTAAACCCTAAACCCTAAAGCCTAAAGCCTAAACCCTAAATTAACCCTAAACCCTAAGCTAACCCTAAACCCTAAACCCTAAAGCCTAAACCCTAAACCCTAAACCATAAACCATAACCCTAAACCCTAAACCTAAAACCTAAACCCTAAACCCTAAACCCTAAAATCCTAAAAACCTAAACCTAAACTAAATAAAACCTAAAAATAAAAAAACAATAAAATTAAACCTAAATAAAATAAAAAAACAAAATAAAATAAAAACCTAAATTTAAACCTAAACATAAACATAAAAAAAATAAAAGAATAAAAATAAACTAAAATAAAATAAATAGAAGACCTAAACAAAACTAAAAAATAAAATAAACCAAAGAATAAAAATCTAAATAAAATAAAAACTAAACCTAAAATAAAAATAAAATAAACTTAGAATAAAATAAAATAAACACTAAATAAGAACCTAAACTTAAAAAATAAACCTAAAAATAAATAAAAAATAAAAACTAAACTCAAATCTAAAAATAAAACCTAAACCTAGAATAAAAATAAAGTAAACCTAAACCTAAACTAAAATAAACTAAACTATAATAAATAAAACATAAACCTTAACCTAAAATAAACTAAACCTAAACCTAAACATAAAATAAATAAACAAAAAAAATAAACCTAAACCAAAACTAAACAATAAAACCTAAAATGAAAACCTAAACCCTAAACCTAAAAAAATAAAATAAAAACCTAGGCCTAAACCTAAAAATAAAAAATAAAATCAAAACCTAAAAAATAAAAAAAATAAAACTCAACTAAAAAGTAAACCTAAACAAAAGAAAAACTAAAATAAATAAACTTTAATAAATAAACTATACTAAATAAAAAATAAACCTTAATAAAAATAAAAAATAAAATAAACTCAAATAAATAAAAAATATACTAAATAAACCTAAACCTACCAGTTTACTTAATTTTTTCAAAAAAAACCCTAAACCCTAAATCCTAAACCCTAAACCCTAAATCCGTAAACCCTAAACCCTAAACTCTAAATGCTAAACCCTAAAACCTAAAACCTAAAACCTAATTCCTAAACCCTAAATCCCAAACCCTAAACCCTAAACTAATGCTAAACCCAAAGAATGGGTAGAACCTCGATGATAGGATCATCACCGTCAACTAGGCTTAGTCAAGATCTGGCAGTGGAGGTGAAGGAGGAGGCGACGGTTATTATAGTGGTGGTGGGGGATCTGGAGGTGTTGTTTGATATGGAGGTGCTGGTCGGAGCAGTGGTGGTTATGGAGATGGGAGGAGAAAAGAAGGTTACAGCAGTGGTGGCGGTGGAGGGAGAGATTGCAGATATGATGAAGGATCCCATTACTCGAGAGGTGGGGTTGGCTTTGATGGGTACCGAGTAATCAAGAACAAACCGACCGATCCGGCTTATGAAATAGTAGATGCGTTTTACTCTAAGGTTTTTTTATTTATGGGTGCACTTTTTTATCTATGTTGTCGCTTGTGTAAGAAAACATGGGGTGCTACTTGGTTGATGAAATCAAAAGAAGAAATGTGGAATCTGAATTTGTTCTCTCGTTAAAAAAACCTAAACCCTAAACTAAACTAAAACCCTAAACTAAACCCAAACCCCAAAAACCTAAACCCAAACCCTAAAAAACCATAAACCTAAACCCTAAAATAAAACTAAACTAAAATAAAATAAACATAAAATAAATAAATAAACCTAAACAAAATTAAAAAATAAAAAAAATTAAATTAAATAAAACATAAACTAAAACCTAAACCTAAATAATAAATAAAACATAAAACTAAATTAAATAAAATAAATAAAACTAAACTAAATAAAAAAAAAACCTAAATAAATGAAAATTAAACCTAAAATAAAAATAAAATAAACTAAAATAAAACTTATTAAAACTTAAACCTAAAATAATAAAATAAATTAAAAAATAAAATAAAATCTAAAACTAAATATAAAATATAAATTAAATAATACCTAAACTGACTAAAATAAATCCCTAAAAAATAAAAAAAACTATAAACATATATAAAATAATAAACTAAAAATAACCTAATATAAAATAAACCAAAAAAAAAAAATAAAACCTAAACTAAACTAAATATATAATAAACTAAACTTAAACATAAAAATAAAAATAAAACTAAACCTTAAAATAAAAAAATAAAACTCAACTAAAAAATAAACTAAACCTAAAAAATAAATTAAAATAAAAATAAAATATAAATAAAAAAATAAAACAAACTAAACTAAATAAAACCTAAACCTAAACTAAAAAAATAAACCTAAACCAAAACTAAATAAATATAAAATAAACTAAAATAACCAAAACCTAAACTATAAAATAAAATAAAATAAGAATAAAACCTAAACCTAAACCTAAATAAAAAAAATAAACCTAAAACCAAAACCCAAACCTAAAAATAAAAATAAAAAATAAAATAAACCTAATTAAAATAAAACTACTAAATAAAAAAACTAAACTAAATAAAATAAACCTAATAATAAATAAAAATAATAATAAAAAAAATAAAATAAAATAAACTCAAAATAAAAAAACTAAATAAATGAACTTACAAATTTACTTGATATAAAAAAACCCACAAATCCCACAAACCCTAAAATCTAAACCACCAACCCACAAACCTAATCCCAAAACCCAAACCAAACCCCAAACCTAAACCTAAACCCCAAAACCCTAAATCATAAACCCTAAACCCCAAAACCCTAAACCCTAAACCACATTAAACCTAAACCACGAACCCCAAACCACAACCCCAAGCTCTAAACTACCACAAACTAACCCTATTAACCATACACTAAACTCCCAGAATGGGAAGAAATGGTAGGAACATCACCGTTAAGGCTCAATCTAGATTTGGCGTGGAGGTGAAGAGGAGGGAAGAATTATCTCGGTGGTGGTGGGGATCTGGAGGTGGTGTGGATATGGAGGTGGTGGTTGATGTAGTGGATGGAGGTGGAGAGCGAGGTTACAGCCATGGTGGTGATGGAGGGACATCGAGGATATGATGGTGGATCCCTTTTCAGGAGGGTGGTTACGGAATGAAGAAACTTAAGAAAGGCTAATCTGATCTGCTGCTTATGGAACTGTCTTTACAGTAGAGATGGTCCTACTTATCTAGGGTTTTTAATTTACTCTATGGGTGCTTATTTTGTATCTATGTTATCACTTGTGTCTTAGAATACTTGGGGTGATACTTCATTGATGAAATAGAAAAGAAGAAATATTGAATCTGAATTTATTCTCTATTAAAAGAAAAAAATCTCAAACCCTAAACCCTAAACTAAAACTTAAACCTTAAACTATAAACCATAAACCCTAAACCCTAAGCCCTATAAATCATAAACCCTAAACCCTAAAACCCTAAACTTTAATCCCCAAACCCTAAATCCTATAACCCTAAGACCTAAACCCTAAACCTTAAACCAAAACCTAAACCTAAACCCTAAACTAACCTAAACCCCAGAATGGCTGAACCTTGACAAAGAACATCACCATCAATTACTCTAAGATCAGGTGGAGGTGAAGCAGATGGTGTGGTTATCATAGTGGTGGTGGGGATCTAGAGAGTCTTTGGTGGATATGGAGGTGGTGGTTTGTACAGTGGTGGTTATGGAGGAGGGAGGAATGATGGAGGTTGAGTGGTGGTGGCAGGAGAGAGATCAAGGTTATGATGGCAGATCCACTACTCGAGGCGGGGTTGTTGATGGGAACTAGAAAACTAAGAAACCGATGATAGCTTATGGAACTGTGTCTTTATAGTAGAGATGGTTCTACTTATCTAGGCATTTTATTTGCTCTATGGGAGCTCATTTTTTATCTATGTCATCACTTATTTTTTAGAAAACTTGGGGTGCTACTTGGTTGATGAAATCGAAAAGAAGAAATGTTGAATCTAAATTTATTCTTTATTAAAAAAACCTTAAACCCTCAACCCTAAATAATAAACTAAAACTTAAACCCTATACCTAAAATCTAAACCCTACCACAAACCCTAATAAACCCTAAAACTAAGCCACAACCCTAATCCCTAATCCATACCCTAAACCTAAACCCCAAACCCTAAATCCTAAACCATAAACCACATATAAACCACAACCTGACCCACAAACCCTACCACAACTAACCACAAACCCTAAACTAAACCTAAAACAAACCCTAAACCCCAAACAAACTAACCTAAACTAACCCTAAACCTAAACCTTGAATAAAGATGTCATTAGGGAGTAGATCTAAAGAATGACTAATCTAACATAGTTATGGTAGCTAAATAAATATCCTCAAGACTTTCCACTAGAGATTTGAATACCCTAAATCATATTATAATACCATATATTATAGTATAATGTAGCATCATATATTTGAGCATGTAGTGATGTGTTTTTAGATATTATAAGATGTTTTGAAATGTTTTAGTATATTATGGTATTGTGACTTATAGTCTATATTAATATAAATCATAAAAATATTGATTTAATAAATCATATAATGAAATATGTTAAATTTGAAGTGGGAATTAGGTTGTAGTACCAAAGGGGTGCTACGCCACTTGTAGTCTAAAAGGTAAGATTTTATGTTCAAAATAAATATTATATGTTGTAGCATAGTATATCATCATATATCATAATATATTATTCTATGCATTTTAAATTCTTTTACAATTTTACAATAATGCAATTGAGCCTACACTAGCATTATTGATAAAAATGTTGATTTAGACTTTAAAATGGTGGAATTTGGCCAAATTCATAATAGGTAGAGCATGGAATAATAATATATAATTTCAATTTAAAATATGTAAGTGATTTGACTAAAATATATAATTTTTTATTGTTTGGACTAATTTTATGATTTTTTATCTTAAGTATTCCCTTGTGATGTGATATGTAATATAATATAATATAATATGTTATAGTGTATTATAATATAGGATGCCATAACATAGTGTAGCATCATGCATTATAGCATACTATTATGTATTACTACTTGTTGTTTAGCATATTTTAGTTTGTTATAGTATGATGTAGAAGAGTTTTTGTACTGGCATAATTCATAAAAATACTAATTTATAGGAGATGATGGGATTTGGCCAAATTTAAAATAGCTTTAGGGAACATCATTGGGGTTTGTTATGGTGTGTCATTTATAGGCTAAAATAAAATAAATAAAACATAAACTAAACTAAAAAAATACCTAAATAAAATAAAAACTAAACTTAAAATAAATAAAATAAAATAAACCTAAAATAAAATAAAATAAACTAAATAAAAGTAAACTTAAAAATAAATTTAAAAAAAAAAAAATAAAAAAAAAAAACCTAAACCTAAACTAAAAAAATTAATCCTAAAATAAAATAAAATAAACATAAACTAAACTAAAATAAACTAAACTGAAATAAATAAAACCTAAACATAAACTTGAACCCCCAAATAAAATAAAATAAAAACCTAAACCTAAACTAAAAAAATAAAACCTAAAACCTAAACATAAAAAATACAATAATAACTAAAACCAAAACCAAAAATAAAAAAATAAAACATAAACCTAAAAATAAAAAAAAATAAAACTAAACTAAAAAAACCTAAACCTAAAATTAAACTAAAATAAAAAAAAACCTAAACTAAAATAAATAAAATAAACTAAATAAATAAATAAAAAAAATCTATAGAATAAAATAAAATAAACATAAATAAATAAAATAAACTAAATAAACCTATGGGTTTGTGATTTAAAAATAATATTAAATAAATAATAAAAATATGGCCCAAACCTAAATAGACTGACCACTAAACCTCTAAATCTGGGCCTAAGACCCAAACTACCCTAAACTAGCCACCAGGCCCTCTTATGACCAACCTGGGCCCTACCACAACCACACTTAGGCCCACTAATACTGACCCTGAGCCCTAAATGCTAAACCTGAGTAACCTGGGCCACTGAGCTTTCCTAAACCTAAACCCTGATCCTACAATGCTCCTAAACCCTGAGCCCTAAACCCTAAACTCTTCCCTGACCTAAAACTACCTAAACCCTGGCCTAAAACCCCAGGCCTTTCACCCTGACCCTGAGCCACAAACCCAAACCTAAACCTAAAATAAACCTAAACTAAATAAATAAAATAAAATAAATAAATGACCTAAAATAAAATAAAATAAAATAAAACATTTAAAATCTAAATTTAAACCTAAACTTAAAATAAAATAAATTAGAAAAAACTAAACTAAGATAAAATAAATAAAACCTAAACTAAATAAAACAAATAAACCTAATAAAAAAATAAATAAAAATTAATAAAATAAAAACTAAAATAAAACTCAATAAAAAACCTAAACGAGCTAAACCTAAAAATAATAATAAAACCTACAAAAAAAAACCTAAAAATATCAAAATAAACCTAAACCTAAACCTACTAAAATAAACTAAACTAAAATAAATAAAACCTAAATGTAAACCTAAACCTAAAACTAAATAAAATAAAATAAACTAAAAAAATAAACCAAAACCTAAACTAAAAATAAACTAAAATAAAACCTAAACAAAACCTAAAAAATAAATCCTTAAACCTAAACCTAAAAGTACCTAAACCTAAACCTAAAATAAAAAAAAAAATCTAAACCTAGTAAAATAAAAATAAAACTAAAATAAAAAAATAAGTAAAACCGAAATATAATCTTAAAAAATAAACTAAAATAAATAAACCTAAAATAAATAAACTAAACTAAATAAAAATAAAAAAAATCATAAATAAAAATAAAAAATAAAAAAAACTAAAATAAAAAAATAAAAACCTAAACTAAATTAAAAAATAAAAAATTGAAAGAAAATAAAAAATAAACCTAAAATAAAATAAAATAAACCTAAAATAAAATAAAATAAGAACTAAATAAAAACCTAAACCTAAAAAATAAACCTAAAAATAAAACCTAAAAAATAAAAAATAAAACCTAAAACCTAAACTAAAAAAAACTTAATCCTAAAATAAAAATAAACATAAACATAAACCTAAACTAAAATAAATTAAACTAAAATAAATAAAACCTAAACATAAACCTAAATAAAATAAAAGAAACTAAAATAAACCCCATAAACTAAAAATAAAACCTAAAAGTAAACATAAAATAAAACCTAAAACCTAAACCTAAAAAGTACAATAAAACATTAACCTAAACCAAAAAATAAAATAAAACCTAAATAAAATAAAATAAAAAACTAAACTAAGAAAACCTTAACCTAAACTAAAATAAACTAAAATAAAAACCCTAAACTAAAATAAATAAACCTAAATTAAATCAATTAAACTAAATAAAAATAAAAAAAACCTAAATAAAAATAAAAAAAATAAAATAAACATAAATAAATAAAAAATAAACTAAATAAACCTAAACTTATGAGTTTACTTAATTAAAAATAATAATAGTATATAAAAATATAAAATAACCCTAATGCTAAACCTACAACCCTAAATCCTAAACCTATAACCCTAACCCTAAAACCTAAAACCCAAACCCTAAACCCTAAACCCTAAAAACCTAAAAACCCAAACCTAAACTAAATAAAACCTAAAAGTAAAATAAATAAATTAACCTAAACCAAAATAAAATAAAATAAAAACCTAAAGTAAAACCTAAATCTAAACCTAAACATAAAATAAAATAAATTAAAAATAAATATTAAACCAAATTTAAATAAATAAAACCTAAACTAGACTAAAAATAAACTTAAAATAAAAAAACCTAAATAAAATAAAACTAAAACATAAAATAAAAATAAAATAAACCTAAAATAAAATAAAATAAAATAAAAACCAAAACCTAATCAGTAAACATAAAAAATAAAACATAACAAAAATGAAAAATAAAACCAAAACCCTAAACTTAAAAAAACTAAATCTAAAATATACAAAATAAACCTAAACCTAAACCAAAACTAAACTAAATAAAACCTAAATGATAACCTAAAATAAACAAAACCTAAACCCTAAACTAAATAAAATAAAATAAATTAAAAATAAATGAAAACCTAAACTAAAAAATAAAACCTAAAATCAAAACCTAAAAAAAATTAAAAAAACCTTAAACCTAAACTTAAAAAAAAGTACTTAAACCAAAACCTAAAAATAAAAAAATAAAACCTAAACATAAAAGTATAAAAAATAAAACTAAACTAAAAATAAACATAAACCTAAACCTAATCTTAAAAAAATAAACTAAAATAAATAAACCTAAAATTAATAAACTAAACTAAATAAAATAAAAAATAAATAAACTAAAATGAAAATAAAATTAAAAGACATTCTTGTTTTTAAATTTTAAAAAGACCAAACCCTACCATGAGCCCTAAATCCAAACTGAACCAAACCTGCTGACCCTGGCCACCTAAAGTATAGGCTAACCTGGCCTGAGCCTAAACCCTAAATCCAAACCCTGACCCTGAGGCAGCAACCATGGGCCTGACCTGAGCCCAGGCCCTAGGCCCACAGGCCCTGGGCCACTGACCCCTGGGCCCTAAAACTAATTATAAGCCCAAAGCTGAGGCTGAGCCTAATTAACCCTAACTGGTGACCCTAAGCTGAGCCCAAACCAAACCTACCAAGCCCTTAAACCTAAACACTAGACCACCAAACCTAAACTAAACCACAACCCTAACCCTAAAACCACAAACCCACAAAACCATAAGCCCTAAATCTTAAACCCACAAACACTAAAACTAAAACCTAAAATCAACTTGAATAAAACCTAATAATAAAATAAATAAATAAAAGCTATAATTAACTAAAATAAACAAAATAAAATGAAATAAAAACCTAAACATGATGGTGGATACTACTGAGAAAGTGGTTCGATGGGAGCTAGAAATTGAAGAAGATCGATCTATCACGCTACTTATGGAACTACGTCTTTTATAATGAGCGATTAATTATCTAGGGTTTTTGATTTTATCTATGCGTGCTCATTTTTTATCTATGTCATTGCTTGTGTTTTAGAAAACTTGGTGTGTTACTTGGTTGATGAAATCGAAAGAAGAAATGTTGAATCTAAATTTGTTCTCTATTAAAAATAAAATACCCAAAACCCAAAACCCTAACCCTAAAACCTACCACCTAAACCCTAAACCCTAAATCCTAAACTCTAAAAACCCTAAACCCTAAGCCCTGACCTTAAACTCTAAACCCACAATCCTAAACCCTACTTTGTTGTAAAATCTTAAAACTAACCCCAAACCCTAAACCTAAACTAAAACTTAAACCATAAACCTAAAGCTAAACCCTAATCCCTAATCCATAAAAACCCTATACCATAAACATTAAACCCTAAACCATAAACCCTAAACCCTAAACCCTAAACCCTAAACCATTAACCCTAAAACCTAAACCTAAATAAAAATAAAAGAAAATAAAGCCTAAACCCAAAGCTAAAGCTAAATCTAAAATAAAATAGATAGAAACAAAACTAAGATAAAGATAAAATTAATAAAACCTAAACTAAACTAAATAAAATAAAATAATTGAATAAAAAACCTAAAATAAAATGACTAAACCTAAAATAAAATAAACCTGTATAAATAAAATGAAAACTAAATAAAAACCTAAACCTTAAAAATAAACCTAAAAGTAAATAAAAAAATAACACCTTAACCCTAAACTTCAAAAAACCAAAACCTAAAATAAAACTAAACTAAACAAAATAAAATAAACTGAAACCTAAACTAAAATAAACAAAACTAAAATAAAAAAAAAACCTAAACCTAAACCTGAACTTAAACCTAAACTAAATAAAATAAAAGAAGCTAAAAATAAATCTAAGCCTAAACTAAAATTAAAACCTAAAATTAAACCTAAAATAATATATAACTAAAAAATAAAATAAAACCTAAATCTAAACCTAATAATAAAACATAAAACCTAAACCTAAAAAAATAAAATAAAAATAAAACTAAACTAAAATATAGACCTAAACCTAAACTTAAACCTAAAAAATAAACCAAGATAAAAAATACTTAAATTAAAATAAATAATCCTAAAATAAATAAACTAAACTAAATAAAAATAAATAAACCTAAATAAAATAAAATAAATAAAAATAAAAATAAATAAAACATAAACTAAATAAACCTACCAGTTTATTATTTTTTTCTAAAAAAAAACCCTTAACTTTAAAACCTTTAACTGAAGGACCATAAAACCACTGAGTCTGACAGGCTCTGGGCTGAGGCGGGAGGCCCTGAGCCCTGGGCTGCAGTCCTGAGCACTGCAGGCTGAGCCCTAGGCCCTGGGCCACAGGCCCTGGCACTGAGGGACCATGATCCTGGGCCACTGAGCCCCACTGATCACAGGCCTGCTGGGCCAGGCCTGGGTTCTGGGCCACACAGGCCACTGCTGCCTGAGCGCTGGGGTGTGGCCAGGCCCTATGGTGCTGGAGTCACAAGATCCTGAGCCCTGGGCCCAGGCCCTGGGCCCCAAGCCTGCCCACCTTAAACTCTAACTAAATAAATTAAAATAAAAATTAATAAATAATAAACCTAAATCTAAACCTAAACCCAGAATGGTAACCTTGATGGCGAACATCACATCATGAGGCTAAGTTTAGATCTAGTGGTGGGCGAAGCGGAGTTATCGTGATGGTGGTGGGGGATCTAGAGGTGTTGGTGGATATGGAGGTGGTCGTCAGAGTAGTGCTGGCTATGGAGGCAGGAGGAGTAATGGAGGTTACAACCATTGTGGTGGCAGAGGGAGAGGTTGGGGATATGATGGTGGATGCCATTACTCAAGAGGTCAGGGTGGTTTTGATGGGAACTAGAGAAGGAAGATCGATTCGATCTTGCTTATGGAATTATGCCTTATTAAAATGGTTCTCAGTTATCTAGGGTTTTATTTTATCTATCTCATTTTTATCTATGTTATCGCTTGTGTCTTAGAAAACTTGATGCATTACTTGGTCGATGAAATCAAAAAGATGAAATATTGAATATGAATTTATTCTTTGTTAAAACAATAACCCAAAAATCCTAAACCCTAAACTAAAACAGGAACTCTAAACCTAAAATATAAACCCTAAACCCTAAACCCTAAACCCTAAAATCCTAAACCTTAAACCCTAAGCCATAAAAACCTAAACCCTAAACCTTAAACCTAAACATAAATAAAATAAACTAAATAAACCTAAATAAAACCTAAACTAAATAAACCTAAAATACACTTAAATAAATCTAAATAAATAAACTAAACCTAAATTAAATAAACCTAAACTAAGAATAAAATAAAACTAAACTAAATAAACTAAATAAAATAAACCTAAACCCAAACCCCTCCCCACATTTTTTCATTTTCCGTTCATCAATCATCCCCTTCTTGCATTTTTGGTGGATCCTTCATCATTCTTAACTGATTTTTATAGTTTTTTTAATCTCTGGGTGCTTGCGTGTTGGGTCTCTTCTGATTATGGCTGTAGTGACCTCGAACCCATTACGTATTTCTCCTATTTTGGATGATCTGGCTAGGGCATCCAATTTTATGGGGATTCCTAAACCTAATGCCATTCCTCTTTATTAAATCCTATGAATCTCTTCTTTCGATCATGTGTTCAGATCTTGATGTCAAAAAGCTAGCAAAACCTCTAAAATTAACTTTGATTAGAAAATTTTCTTTATGCCAGCCAAATTTGGATAAGATCTGATCATTTTTCCATAACTTTAAACTTTCAAGTGCTTTCTTTATTGGCTTGATCAAACAAGACATATTATTAATTCAACTTATGAATGATTTGGATTATTCAAGGGTTTTCTCACGATCTTATTTTGTCTTTAATTGCATTTGTTGAAGTGGTATCCCCTTTTTGATATAAAGGAGGAATCACCTACTATTCTATGGTTAGCTCTTCCAAATAAGAGAATCCACTATATTACCCACCGGGTTTTTTTATAGGCTCTTTTCAATTGGTCGCTCCAAATTGATCGACCAGTGAGATCCAGTCCCTCATTTTCTCATATGTTGGTTGAACTTGACATATCTAAAAAACATCTAAGGATTTTTTGGATGAATCTAAAAAGCTTGGTTATTTATAAAGGTCAAATTTAAAATTTTTCCAATTTTTTTTGTTCCCATTGCAAGATACATGTTCATGATAATTTGGGTGTTTTGTTCTTCACCTTCATCTTAAAAGAAAATTTTGAATGATCCTAACTCTAAATTAGCCGATAAAGTTAATAAAGCTATTTTTTGTGCCTAAAATTAACTTAAATGTTGATATTAGGTGATTCTTTGGAATCTTCATGTTCCTAAAATTGTTGTTTTTGCTTCTCATTCATGACAAAGGTACTAATAATGTTGAAAAGATGATTTGTCCAACAACCTTTCTTTACATGAGAATATGCCTATTATGGCTAATTCCATATTCAAGAGGCTGAAAAAATGATAATTCATTCTCTAATGAGTCTACTTCTTTGATGACATTGATGAGAATGATGTTTTAAATGATAACTTGAATGCTGAAATTCTTGAGCAAAACAATTGACATTGGTAATTGTGCTTTGAATGGTATAATTTCTTCTCCTTCCCTAATTCTAAAATTAATCTTCATTCTAATCCAACTTTTCAACAAAAATGTTGATTTGGAAGGGGAAGTTGTGATTAGAGATGTTCTTCTTGATCATTATTCTATTAATAATATTCTAATCAATCTTATTCAAATGGTGACACTTTGGATAAAATAAAAAAATTTTGAACTGTCTTTAAAAGAAAACTAAGAACTCTAAGATGTAACTCCTAATCTTGCGGATCTAGTAGATCTAGATCCTCTTCACATAAATAATGTGTTGTTTCAATTTTGGCTTAAGAGGATTTGTTATTCTTTCTCTCTCTCTCTCTTTATTATTATCATTTAATTTCCTTTTACAATTTTTTTATGTTTAATTCTCTTATTTGGAATGTTAGATTGGTACCCTAAATGTTCATAATCATATTAGAAATCTCTATAGAATTAAAAATATCTCTTTACTTATTTTATCGAACCTCTTATACATCTTTAATAAAATCAATCATGTTGCTAGAATGCTTAATTTTAGTAATTTTTTCTAACATCGTAATAAAATTTGGTGCTTTTGGAATAGCTTCTTAAATGTTTTAATTTTAGATGATCTTCAACATGTTGTCAATGCTCAAATTTCTTTTGGTGATTCTTGTGTGCTTGGCTCTTTTATTTATGCTTCTTGCAATAGAGCTAGTCTGAATGTTCTTTGGGAGAATTTGAGAAGTTTTGCTTTTTCAATTAACAAACATTAGTTGGTTGGGGGTGATTTCAACACTATTCTATATTCATCTGAAAGAAGGGGTGGTTGCTCTCCTAATATTCATTCTATGGAAGAATTTTCAAATATGATTCTTATTTGCAATCTTATTGACATTGGTTTTAAAGGCAATAATTATACTTGGCAAAACTCTAAGCTCTAGCAACATCTTGATAGAATTCTTTTCAACTATCACTGGATTAATCAATGGCCTCTTACCTATGTTGACCATTTGAGTAGAACTTTATCGATCATCTTTTCTTTTGGTTTATTAAAGATAACTCTAAAGATTAAACACCTCATCCTCTTTTAGATTTCAAAATATGTGGATTCAGCATCTAGATTTTCTTAAAGTCATGGCCATTAATTGGATTGCCCCTTTACACCCTGATAATTCAATTAGGGGTATGCATTGATTATGGTTTAAGCTTAAAAGGCTCAAACAAAATTGGGTTTGGTGAAACAAATGTTATTTTAAAATCTTTTACTAATACAAAAATATGGAACTTTTGGTTTGTGATCTTGAAAATGCTATTTTGATTCTTCTAAGCTTAGGATTTGAATGAAGCAAAGATAATCTTGTTAATTATCGAATATGGAAGAGACCTATTGGTGGCAAAAAAGCGCTAGTAAACATATTGATGGGGATAGGAATACTTAGTATTTTCATGCTTTATTTAATAAAGAGAGCTTTAAATTCTATCAAAAATTAAAAGTGATAATGGAGATTGGATCACTAATATTAATGTTATTAAAGATTATTTATTAACCACTTTAGAAATATGCTTAACAAAGCCACTCTTATGAAGTTATTTCTAATTCACTTTTAATCCCTCTATTATTACCAATGATGACAATCATTGGCTTACTAGGTTACTACTAAAGATGAGATTGGTAAAGTTCTCAATAGCATGAACATTTATTCCAGTGGGAGGGTTATACAAATCAATTTTTTTAAAATTGTTGGTCTACTTTTAAGCATGACTTAGTTGATGCTATTGATTTCTTAATTGGTAATCCTCTCCTAAATATTTTTCAAGCACTTCCATTATTCTCATACCTAAAAGATAATCCATTCTTGGGTGATCTCTTAGTCTTTGCACTTTCTTTAATAAATTGATTTCTAAAATTTTTGCTAATAGATTAAGTCTTGTGCTTCAAAAATTATCTCTCTCAAAATTGGTTTTGTTAGAGGAGATCTATATCATAACATTCTTCTTGCTCAAGAGATTTGGATGTTCCAACTAGAAGTGACATCCTTTTAAATTAGATATTTCTAAAGCCCTTGATAATATCTCTTGGGATTTCCTTTTAAATATCCTGCATTTATTTGGTTTCTATGATAATTTCATTAACCTTATTAAAACTATATTAATAATGCCTTATTTTTTATTCTTCTTAATGGTGAAGCTTTAAGCTTTTTCCTTCTTCTCATGGTTTGAGACAAGGAGATCCTTTGTCCCCTTCTTTGTTTATTATTGTATGGAATACCTTTCTATGAGTTTAAATGATTTATTCAATAACAATCCTAGCATGTACTTTAGAACTCTTGGTGGTATCCTTATTTCTCAGCTTTTGATGATTTCAATATCTTTTCTAATGCTTCCTTTCATCATATCAAAAGACTTAAGAAATTTTTAAATAATTTTGGTAGAAAGTGGTCTTTCTATTAATGAAAGCAAGAGCTTTATTATAGCACCTCTAAAATTTCTAATAAAATCAATCATATCTTGAGAATCATTAACTTTAAACACCAACAACTCCCTATTAAATATGGTGCTCTATTTTTAAAGGTCAAAAGATCCCATCTTTTTGATGAGCTTATCAAAAAAATTTCTAATAAAATTTTGGTGTGAATTTCACATACTCTTTTTTTTGGTGACTTACTTTGCTTAAGAGTACTCTTAATTTGATGCCTTTATATCTTATTCAAACCATTATTTCTACTAAGTCTATCTTAAATAGAATTGATCATCTCCTTAATAAATTTTTTTTGGGCCTCTAATAATTGGTTAAGATGCATTGGACTTCTTGGCATAAATGTTGTGGTCCTCAGGTGGGCTTGGCAAACTTATTGAAGCTAATGCCTTCTCACATAAACTCTAGAATTTTAGAAAAAAAGATAGCCTCTGGGCTAATTTTATGATAGCTAAATACTACCAGGGTTAGCACCCTCTAATATGTACTTATAAAGTGGGTGACTCCATGATTTGGAAAAGGCTTTTCTCCATTAAATGGGAGGCTGAATCCTTGATATTTTGGCTTATAAATTCTAGATCTTCTTTCTTTTGGCAAGGCAACTAGATTGGTTGTGGTTCTATTGATTCTTTTTTATCTACCCATTCTACTGTTGTTACTAAAGTTACCTCTTTTTTGCTTAATAATAGGTGGAATGATAGTAAACTTAGCAACTTTATTCCTATATCTCTTTTTTTTAAATTTCACGATATTCCTATCCTTTCCAACAAGCTGATCAAATTCTTTTTAAGCTATCTTATAATGGTGATTTCATTCTTAAAGAGGCTTGGAATTATATTAGAGACTCATATTTCATCTAATGTATTTATTAAACTTTGGAATAATATCATCCTGATCTCTTATTCCATTCTTACTTGGAGAATTCTAAAGAACTTCATTCTTGTTGATTCCTTGCTCTGGGATAAAGGTTTTCATTTGCCTTCCAAATGTAATTGTAGATTTCATATTGAAAATGTTAATCATGTTTTGTCAGTGATGTTATTGCCTCAAATTATTTTTGGTATGATGATCTTTTAATACTAACCATTTCCATGGTTTTCTTTCTTTATATCAATTTCTTGAAGCATGTTTCCAAAAAACTATGAAAGGTCATATCAAAGTTTTAATTAATTACCCTTATTAGGTTCATATGGATGGATAAATGATGTGATCATGGTATTCCTATGAATCATAAAAGGATTATTGCTAGAACCAAAGAAAAATTCATGATTTAGTTAATGCTAATTTAATTAGTAACACTCATTTTAGAGGTTGCAAATTTGTGGCCAAAAAATTGGTTCTTTACTTGAGATCACCTTCTATAAAGAAGATAGGATTATATATTGGATAAAATCTCAATAATATTATTAAAATTAATATAGATGGCTCTATCTCGAATACATTTGGTTATGGTGGTATTTTTAGGGTTTTAAAGGTAATGTCATTTGTGCTTTTTGCTTATCCTCTAAAAGCTTGTTATTATCTATCTTTGAATTAATGGTTGTAAACAAAGCTATTGACATTTCTTTGCAAAAAGGTTTTATCAATATTTGGATTGAAGTTGATGCTCTCTTACTCATTGACATGACTTCCTAAGATGGGGAATCTATTTATTCTACCTTAATCATACTAGAACACTCTTCTCTCAATTTTGCTTTAAAATTTCTCACATTTGGCATGAAGGAAATGTGTAGATTATCTAATCTAAGTGCTAAATTAAATGATCTCACTCTTTATGAACATCATAATTTACCTAGACAATTGAGAGGCTTGGTTAATCTAGATAACATTGAATTACCTTATCTTGGAAATTAAGTTTACTTATGTATTTTAGGTTCTCTATGATTTTCTCTATGTACATTTTCATTTTGCTGCATTTTTTTGGTTGTTTCACTCTCTTGTCTAGTTTGTACTATAGTACTTGAGAGATCTCTTTGAGGTGGTGCTTGGCTATTCAACCGATTTTGTTGGAGAGGTGTTCTCTTTAGCTGACTATTTTATTTAGGGATCTAAATGTCAAAATTTCTTCATGTCTTGATCTTGTGGTCCTCTGGTTATGCCTCTATGTGCTTTTGGCTTTTCTCCTTTCTTAATTGGTCCTAGTTTTGCCTTTTTTTTGGCTACTTAGGAGGTTTTTTATGCTATTTTTGGGCTTGGTGGGGTTCTGCTATTTCTACTACATGGCTATCTTGGGTGGCTATTATTTGATGGATGCTGTCAATCTTTTTACTCTTGAGTTTTTGTTGGGCCTTTTGGTGGTTTTTTTGTTTGGATGGGGCCTTGGTCTGTTTTCCTTGCCACTCTGGTTGGTTGTATGTGGTTGGGTGGTCCTCCTAGGCCATGGCATTTTGTCTGATTGGGTGATTACCATTTGTTTCTTGGTAGTTTTGGGTGGCATCCTGTTAGTTGTCACTATGCCTATCTTTCTCTATGTTGGGATTGCCTCCCTTTTGGACTGGCTATTTCCTTATCGGTGTTGGCTCTTCTACTGCTTTTTTATTTGGATGGATGGTCTTGTGGGCTGGATGGTTTGGTTGGTTGTGCTGGTTGGTTTGGTTGGTTTTCCTTTTGGTTTTCTTTCAGATCTATTGTTAGCTTGTAGGGTTGACCTTTTGGTGGCTTTTCTTTGTTTTGGTTTTGGCCTTATGGTGGCTGGGTGCTGCTATTTTTCTATGGCTATCTTTCTATTTCACGATGGAATTATTGTGATTGTCTTTTATTTCTTGCCTATATATTGGGTTGGAGTGGCTCTTATTAGTGTTGGCCTTGACCTCTCTGGTTTGGAATTGCTGGTTTCTTTGTGCTAGTTGTAGGTTATTATTTTGGTTTTGGGCAGTTGCTTGTGGTTGTCTGGTGACTCTAGTGGGTTTGGTTCTTATTCATGGTTGCTTTGTTTTTTGGGTGATATCTTGGCAGCTGTTCTTTCATTTCTACTATGGTGGTTTTATTGATGCTACTTCCTTTTGGGCTTGGTGGAATTTCATTAGCTAGGTGTTTTTTATTGGGCTAGCTGCTTTGCAAGTATAGAAATTGACTTTCACTCTTTGGATTGCCTTCATCGAGAAGTGGGTGATATTTGGGATGATTTCCAGATTATTTTTTGGTAGTAGCATATGACTATAACCCTTCTTTTGAAGTCGGATACTCACATTTGGTTTCCCAGATCTGTGAGACAGCCTTATTAGAAATTTTCTCTTATATTGTTCTTTATTATGTGCTAAAGCTTGATTTTCTCTACCTGTGTTAATTACAATTTCTAGTTGCTTGTAAGATTCTTTTACAGGTTCTTTTATTATGTGCTAAAGACTTCTGACCCTAGTAGTGGGCTTTGGTTGATCATCCTATTTCCTGTATTATTTCTTATTTGTTTTTGGTCTATTATTGCTTTTATTTAGTTTCTTTGCTTTTGTTGCATTAGATAGGGATTTTCTCTAGGCTAAATGTAGAATTATCCCCTCTTGAGGACCTTACTCCTTTTTTTTTTTGTATAAAATTCCCCTTTTGGGTTTCCTTAAAATCCTAAACCCTAAATCCTAAATCACATAAACCTTAAACCACTAAAACACCCCTAAACCCTAAACTAACCCTAAATAAATAAAATAAAACCAAAATAAAATAAATAAAAATAAAAATAAAATAAAATAAAAGACCTCCTAAAAAAATGATAAAATAAAACTAAATACCACAACCCACTCCACTCACAGTAACCACCCAAACTGGGCCCCCAGACCCTGACCCTACAGGCCCTGGGCCCTACCTGGGCCTGGCCTGGGCTACCCACAGGCCCTGGGCTGACTGGGCCCTGAAAGGCCTGGCCAGCCCTGAGCTCAGGCCCCACTGGGCCTACTGACCTGGCCAGGCCACCCACTAAGTGGGCACAAGCCCTGGCCACTGACCCTGACCTGGCTTAAAAACAGGCTCAGAGCCTAAAATACTGGGCCCAAGATCTGAGGCTGACATAACCCTAGGCCCTAGGAGATCTGAGCTAAATGATAAATAAAAAAGATTAATAAACTTATAAAATAGAAAAATATAAAAAAATAAACAAACTAAGACCTAAAACAAACTAGTATAAAGAAAATACAAATAAAACTAAAATAAAGATAAATAAATAAAACCTAAACTAAATGAAAAGGATTAAAACCTAAATTAAAGAAAGAAATAAAAATAAAATAAAATAAAGATAAATAAAATAAAACTAAATAAAAAGCTACTATAATAAAAAATAAATTAATAAATAAATAATTAAATAAACTATAAAACTAAAATAAAATAAAATATAAAGAAATGTAAACCTAAACTATGATTTAAACTAAAAAATAAAACTAAACTAAACCTAAATAAATTATACTTGAGACCTAAAAGACTAAACTAAACCTAAAAAAAATAAACTAAAATAAAATAAACCTAAAAAAATAAAATAAAAAATAAAATAAATAAAAACCTAAACCAAAAAATAAAAATAAAACCTAAACTAAAAAATAAAATAAGATAAACTAGACTAAAATAAACCCAAAACTACTAAAAAAAACTAAATATAAAAAAAAATAAAATAAAAAACCAAGATAAAAAAAAAAATAAATAAAATAAAATAAACCTAAATCCACAACCTAAACTAAAAATAACCCACCAACCCTGACCTACTAAAAACCACAAACTAAAAATAAATAAAATGATAAACTAAACCAAAATAAAATAAAATAAAATAAAATAAAATCTAACATAAACTAAACCTAAACCTAAAACTAAAATAAATAAAACTAAACTAAATAAATAAATAAACCTAAATAAACTAAAATAAAAAAATAACATAAAATAAATAAAATAAAAATAAATAAACCTAAAAAATAATAAACTTAAAAATAAATAAAATAAAACCCTAAAACTAAAAAACTAAACCAAATAAAATAAAATCTAAATAAAATAAAACCTAAACTAAAAAATAAATAAATAAATAACTATGATAAATAATAAATAATAACCTATATAAAATAAAAAAACATAAATAAACCAAACCTAAAATAAAATAAAATAAAATAAACTACCAACTAAAAAATAAAACCTAAAATAAATCAAAATAAATACACTAAACTAAAAAATATAATAAAACAAATAAACTTAAATAACAAATCCCAAGATTAAACTAAAATAAATATTAATAAAAATAAACTAGATAAATGATAAATACTAAACTAAATATAATAAATAAATTAAACACCTGGTTTGCTTATTTTAAAGATAAAATAAATAACCACTCACTGAGCCCTCACACTACTGGGCCCCAGGCCACTGAGCCTGACTGACCCTGGGCCACCTGGGCCTGGGCCTGGGCCATCTACAGGCCTGGGCCCTGACCCTGGGCCTGGGCCCAGACTGAGGCCACTATACCTGGGCCCACTGACCACTGAAATACACAACTAAACCCTGAGCCTAAAATAATAAGACATAAAAATAAACATAAAGAAAAGATAAAAGATAAAAATAAAATATAAAAATAAAACTAAAATAAAAATAAATGAATATAAAATAAAATAAAAATAAAAAAAAAAGATAAATAAATAAAAAATAAAAAATAAATAAAAGAAATAAAAATAAATAAAGATAAAACTAAAGAAATATAAAAAATATAATGAACTTAAAATAAAATAAAATAAAACTAAATAAAAAACCTAAATAAAAAATAAAATTAAACCTAAAATACAAAAAAAAAACCTAATGCTAAAATAAATAAAATAAAATAAACCCAAACTAAATGAAAAAAATAAAACCTAAAACCTAAATAAAAATAAACTAAACATAAACCTAAACTAAAATAAATGATAAACTAAAATAAACTAAAGCTACTAAAAAAAACTTATATAAAAACCTAAACCTGAAAAAAAATAAAAACTAGCTAAAAATAAAATAAAAACATACTAACTAAAATAAAATAAAATAAAACTAAACTAAAAATAAATAGCCTTAAAAAACCTAAAAGATAAAATAAACTAGGCTAAATAAAACTATATAAATTAAAATAAAATTAAAAATAACTAAATAGATAAAAATAAAATCAATAAATAAAAATAAAATAAACTAAATATAAACAGGTTTAAATTAAAGACTAAACAATCCTACAGGCCACTGGGCCCTAAACCCTAAAAACTTAAAACCATGGGCCACCAGGCCACAAAGGCCCAGGCCCTTAAGCCCCAACCCACTGAGCCCCAAGAGGCCCTAAATCACATCCTGGGCCTAGGCTAACCACTGGGCCCACCAACTGGGCCCTGGCCCTAAAGGCCACAGGCTAAACCTGAACTAAACCTGACTCCACAGGCCAAACTGAGCCCTAGGCTGGGCCTAGGCCTAAACAAGCTGAGCCCTGGACTCACTGAGCCTAAACTAAAGACTCTGGGCCTGATACTGATCACTAAAAAAACAACTGAGCAATAAGACCTAAATAAAATAAAATCTAAAAGATAAATAAAAGGCCAGCTAAACTGGGCTAAAACCTGTAAATAAATCTAAATAAATAAATGATAAAATAATAAAAGACCTACTACCTAGGCTAAAAAAATATAAGATGAGCTAATAAAGATATAAAATAAATGACTAAATATAAAAAAATAAAAATAAGATAATATAAAATAAATAAAATAAATACCTAATAACTATAAAATAAAATAAAATAAATAAATAAAATAAACCTAAATAAAATAAAACTAAACCAAATAAAACTAAATAAATAAAATAAATACAAAATGATAAAATAAACCTAAAATAAACTAGATAAAATAAACATAAAAACTAGATAAATAAAACCTAAATCTAAAAATAAAATAAACTAAAATACCAACTAAACTAAATAAAACCTAACCTACTAAACTACAAATAAAAAAACCTAAACCTAAATAAATAAACTATAAAAATAAACCTATAAACCTAAAATAAACTAAATACCTAAATAAAATACTAAATAAAATAAACTAAATAAAAAAATTAAAATAAATATAAAAATAATCTATAAATAATGATAAATAAACTAATTGGTTTTTTTAAAACCACTAACCCTGGTAACTCTACCTAAATAGGCCATATAATGGCCACTAAAACAGACTCAAATAAAATGAGTGATCTAATATTCTGAAAATATGAACCATATGATATAATATATATGTATAATAACCAATATATTATAAATATAATATTATAATATAGGCATAATAAAATAAAAATAGATAAAAAAATAACAAAATAATAAAGAAATAAAATAAAAAAATAAAAAATAATGCCTTGGGATAAAACCAAGATAAAATACTAGATTTAATACTAAAATAAACCTAAGATATAAAATAAACCTGGGCCAAAACTTAAATGACCCTGACTAAAACTTAAAAAAAAACATACACCCCTAATAAAACCTGGGCCCTACTACTAAACCTACTAAAACTAAATAAATAAGATAAAATTCTAAAATAAAACCTAAACTAAAAGATAAAACTAAATAAAATATACCACTAAAATAAAATAAATAAACTTTAAAAATAAAAAATAAAACTCAACAACTAAATAAATATAAAACGACTAAACTAAATAAATAAATCTAAAATAAAATATAACTAAAGATAAAAAATAAATAAAATAAAATAAAATAAAATTAAAAACTAAACTAAAACTAAACTAAGTTTACTTAAAAAAAACTATAAAACCTAAATCCTAAATAAAACCTTAACCCCTACTGAAAACCCCAAACTAAACCCTAAACCTAAAACCCTTCCCTAAATAAAACCCTAAACCTGACTAAACCAAACTAACTAAACCTAACATAAAACTAATAAATAAATAAAAAATCATAAACCTAAAACTAAAATTAAACAAACCTAAGAATGGGTGGAACCTTGATAGAACATCCATAGCTCAATTTAGATCATTGGAGGTGGAGGCATCAATTATCACTGTGGTGGTGGGGATGGAGGTGCTAGTGGATATGGAGGTGGTGGTGTGGTGGTTATGAGGTGGGAGGAATGATAGAGGTTACTGAGGAGAGATCAAGGATATGATGGTGGATCCTACTTGAGAGGAATGATGGGAACTAAGAACTGATCTGATCGATTCTACTTATGGAACTATCTTTATAATAGAGATGGTTCTAATCTAAGATTTTGATTTATTCTTTAACGTTTTTTTGATATCATAAACATCTAGAAAACTTGGTGTTTTACTTGGTTGATGAAATCAAAAGAAGAAATATTAAATATAAATTTGTTCTCTTAAAAAAAACCAAAAACCTTATACCTAAACTAAAACCCCAAAAAAACCTAAACTAAAATAACCCAACCTAAAACCCCAAAATCCAAACCACAAACCCTAACCCAAAATCCAAACCCTAAACCCCACAAACTACAACCTAACCTTAGGCCACTGAGCCCTACCACTCCCTCCCTATACTACTCTAGCCCCATGCCTGGGCCACAAGGCTAAACCCAGGCCTAAGATAGACCTAAGATAAAATAAATAAATAAACTTAAAAATATAAAATAAAATAAAATAAGATAAATAATAATAAACATAAACCTAAGAAAAAAAAAATGATAAAAATTTAAAATAAAGACTTGAACTAAACTAAAAGATAAAAACTTAAATAAAATAAAACTAAACTTAAATAAATCCTAATAATAATAATAATAAACCTAAATCCAAAATAAATCTAAAAAATATAAGATAAACCCTAAATAATAAAACTAAACCTATAAGATAAATAAACATAACATAAACTAAAATAAACTAAACTAAAATAAATAAAATAAATATAAACCTAAAAATAACCTAAACTAAACTAAAATAAATAAAATAAACTAAAAATAACCTAAACCTAAATTGAAAATAACCTAAAATATAAATAAAAACCTAAAAACCTAAAAAAAATAAATATGAAACCTAAAACTAAAATAAAATAAAAAGATAAACCTAAACCAAAATAAATAAAAAATAAAACTAAAGTAAAATAAACCTAAATGAAATCTAAAACCTAAAATAAACTAAAATAAAACCTAAATAAAATAAAATTAACTAAAATAAATAAAAAATAAAAATAAATATAAAAAATAAAAATAACCTAAATAATTAAAAAATAAATTTAATAAACCAAACCTGGGTTTAGATTTAAAAATAAATAAAATAAAAACCCTAACTAAACCCTAAACCAAAAACCCTAAAAACCCCAAACCTAAACCTAAAATAAAATAAAAATAAAAATTTAAAATCTAAAAACTAAAAAAAAATAACCCCCTCCCCAAATCAAAGCTCTAAAACCTTGGCCCTTCCATCTCACTGATTCTTGATCCTTTTCCTTTTCATTCTCTTTCTCATCATTTTTTTGAGCTAGTTTCCAAAATTTCTTCGGTTTACCTTTGGTGATCCTTGTTTGTTCTTAAGTGGCACCATTTTCCATAACATCGTTTTTGTGAATGGGGAAAACTAAATGCTCATGCTCCACTCCAATTCTTTGGTATATTAAACCTTTTGCCTCTAAATCCTTCAAAGATGCCTTATCACGGAAAGGATTCTTCAACTTCTTTGATATTTCTTTAAACTGGTTCATGACCTTCAAAGTGTTGCTATTATGTGCTCGATTTGGAAATTGAAAAACTAGTGAGCTTTCTTTGCAATCATTGCAAAACTCATGGACATGATGTCTTAGAATGTTTTGTTACTCATCCACATCTTGGGAAGAAAGTGGTTAAAGATCCTAAGGTTGCTAGAAAAATTGGAGATTTAATAAGTGATAAAAGAAAAATTGCATTAAATGAAAAGGATAATGGTTCTATGAATGATATTATTGATGTTTCTAATGTTGTTCCTAATGTTTCTAATGTTGTTCCCAATGTAAGTCGAAGTGATAAGTTATTAAAAATGCTTTTGAAACTATTTTGGAGAGTAATCAGGTTTCGAGTGGTATTATTTTTATTATTCCTAAACATTTGCAAGTTGATGATTTTTTTTTATTTTAGTTTTAGATTCTAAGGTGATTTGTGTTGCTGAAAATCTAGAAAATGGTTTATTATTTTTTTAAGAAAATCTTTAAAAGAAAATATTGTTTTATCTTCTTTGAATTTGGGCAAGAATGATGGTGTAGCTTCTTGATAATGTACGTAAGTGTTTGTTTGCTTAATAAATTTTTTACCCCTTCTTTAATTGTTATTCTGGATGGTACTTTTGCTTAGTGATAATTCTCATTAATAATGGAAAAGGTTGTCTTCTTGTCAAATGAGATCTTCTCTAAATCTATTGTTAATAATGATGATAAAACTATTTTTGATGATGAATCAATGGAGAATGAGATACTTTTCAAACTATTTTTGTGAAAATGAAAAAAATAGTTTAAAATTATCCTCCTAAAGTTTCTAGATCTACTCGATCTTCTTCATTTTCTTTTAATAAAATTAATGTTTAACTTTCTTATTTGGAATGTGAGGGGCATTGGTACTCTTGCTATTAGGAATAGAATTATGAATCTTTGTAGAATTTTATAATGTGGTTTCTTGGTTATTCTGAACCTCTTATTTTTTCTTCTAAAATAATGCATGCAGAAGGATGATTGGTTTTAGCAACTTTTATTTCAATAACAATAAATATTTGGTTATTTTGGAATAATTCTCTTACTATTTATGTTATTAATGATTTTCATCAAGTTATTAATGTGGATATTTCATTTGGTGATTATAATGCTTTTGGCTCTTTTTTTATGCTTGTTACAAGTTTAGAGAGAATTCTTTGGGATCAATTATCTAGTTTTGCTTTATTGTTAATGATTCTTGGATTGTTGGTGGGGATTTCAATATCCTTTCTTTGAATGAAAGGGGGTTCTTTCTTTACATTCAATGGAAGATTTTGTATGATTTTGGATTGAAATCTTCATGATGTTGGTTTCATTGGTTCTCAATTTACTTGGAATAATCATAGATTGTGCAGCGGTTGGATCATCGTGTTATTTTAATTATTGGTTAAAGCATTGGCCATTAACTTTGGTGGAGCATCTTAGTAGAACTCTCTGGATCATGTCCTCTTTTTATTTCTATTAAGGATGTTGTTCATAATAATAATATCATTAAAAATTTTGTTTTCAAAATATGTGGTTACAAGATAAAAGTTTTCTTGATGTTAATGCTTATAATTGTGTGCTCCTCTTTCTCGATGATTTTGCATTTGGTATGATGAGGTTTTGGCTTAAGCTTAAAAGGCTTAAGCATAATATCACTTAGTGGAATAGAAACTATTTTAAAATCTTTTGATAATATCAAGAATATGGAACAAAAGGTGAAAGATTTGGAAGAACTTGTTATTGATTCTTATTTTTGTTATAATCTTCTTGAAGCTAAAGATAATCTCATTAAGTTTCAGGATATGGAGAAGACTTATTGGATACAAAAAGTTACCTCTAAGCATCTTTTTGAAGGGGAAAGAAACACTAAATATTTTCATGCTTTGGTAATGAAAACAAGAGTTCTTGGTCGCATTCATAAAATCAAGAACTTTGATAGTTCTTAGCATACCAAAAAAGAGGATATATTTTCTTCTGCTCTTAATTATTTTAAAGATCTTTTAAATAAAATTATCAACCATTAATCAATCTATATCATCTATTATGTTTATAGAGGGATAATGAGTGATTGGTTACTCCTTATGATGAGGAAATTTTTAATATTCTTAATCGTATAATTGTTGATTTTATTGCAGGGCCGGATAGTTACACTACTTTATCTTTCAAAAAGCTTGGTTCATTATTAAAGTTGATCTTGTTAATGTTCTTGAGGATTTTTTTCAAAGGAATTCTATTCTAAATATTTTCTAGCATTTCTATTATTCTTATTTCTAAGAAAGATACTCTTGACTTTTGGAATGACTTTAGACATACTAGTCTTTGTACTTTTTCAATAAATTGATTTCTAAAATTTTGACTAATAGGCTTAGTATGTTTTCTAAGATTATCTCTCCTAATCAAATTGGCTTTTTAAAGATAGAACTATTTTAGATAACATCTTGCTTGCTCAAAAGTTGATTCATGATTTGAATGTTAAAACTAGAGGTGGCAATTTATTTTTTAAGCTTGACATCATAGAAGCTTATGATAACATTTCTTAAAATTTTCTTAATAGCATTTAACTTTATTTATTTTCTAATCATTTGTTTCTTTGGTTAACAATATAATTAGAAATGTTTGGTTTTCATTAGTTATCAATTGTGAAAACTTTGGTTTCCTTAATTCTCTCAAGGTATAAGACAAGATGACCCTCTTTCTCGTCACTTTTTTATTGAATATTTGTCTTGTTGGCTTAATATTTTTTTGAAGAATTCTAGTATGTATTTCAGAATCTTGGTGGTTTGGCTATCTCTCATTTAAGCTTTCTGATGATTTCATAATATTTTTTATAATGGCTCATTACATTATGTTAAAAGCTTAAGGCTTTTAAATAAATTTGAAAGGAAAGTGGCCTTTTGATTAGTACTCATAAAAGTTGTTTTATCACTTCTACTTCTATTTATGTTCATAGAATTAATAAAATAAAGGATATCACTATTTTTTCTCATAAAAATCTTCCTATTAAATATTTAGGCTCCCCTTAATATTGTGGTCATAAGAGATCCCATCTCTTTGATGAGGTAATTCATAATATTCAAAATAAAATTTCTACCCTTTAATTTCATTTTTTTTATCTTTTTGGTGGTAGATTAATTATTAAAAGTATTCTTTATTCTCTTCCTTTTATATTTGATTAATATTGTTCCTACTTCTCTTATTCTTATCTAGATTAAAGACTTTTAATAAATTTTTTTGGGGTTCTAGGAATTCGAAAAGTCTTCATTGGACTTCTTAGTCCAATATGTTACTATTTATGAAGGCCTTGGTGCAGATCTTTGATGGACTCCACCAACGTTTTTTCTTATAAACTTTGGTGGAATTTTGGGAAAAATGAAAGTCTTTGGGCCAAATTTATGAAATTTAAATATTATAAGGTAAGCATCCTTTGATTTGCAATTATAAACATGGTGATTCTATTGTTTGAAAATGGCTTGATATTAAATGGAAAGTGGAACCTCTCATTTTTTGGGTATTAATAATGGGTCTTCCTTCTTTTGGCAAGATAATAAGATCGGGACTTTTCCATTGATTCTTTGTTTAATACCATTCTACTTCTTCTTGAAAGTTGGTCATTTTATTTATAATGGGGAATGTAATTTCTCTTTTTTAAATGAGTTGATTCCTGATTTGATTAGTAATAACATCATTAATATTCCTATTGATGAGTATTTTTTGGATCAAATTCTTTTAAATTTTCTAGTAATGGAGAATTTTTTTTAAAGATACTTAGCATTATCTTAAAGTTAAAAAAATCCACTTCTCCTATTTTGTTTAAATTTGGAATAATATTATTCCTACTTCTTACTCTATTCTTGTGTGGAGAATTTTAAGGGATTATATTGTTGACTCTTTACTTTGGGATAAAGGTTTTTATCTACCTTCCAAATGCATGTAATTTTCTTAATGAGAATGTTAAATCATGTTTTTGTTAATGGTGCCATTGCCTCTAAAGTTTGGGGTTCGTATGAGGATTTATATAATTTAAGTTATTTTAATGGAAATTTAATGTTAATGCAACATTTGGATGCTTATTTTCTTAATACTGTTAAAGGGCATATCAAAATTGTGGTGGCTATTACTTTGATTTTGGTTTATTTGGCTTGATAGAAATGATTCTAAACATGATGTGCTTATGAACCATAAGAGGATTATTGCTAGGACTAAAGAAAAGATTTCTTTTCTTTACATAAGGCTATTCTTCTCGGTGGTACTAATTTTAGAGGGTGTATGTTTGTTGCCTCTAAATTGGGTATCACTTTTCCATATTGTGACTTGTCTCTAAATTTAAAATTATTCATTAGATTAAGCCTCTTAATTTTTGCATTAAAATTAATACTGATGGATCTGTTGCACATAACAAGTCGGGTTGTGGTGGTATTTTTAGAAACAATCATGAGAATATTATCTTCGCATTTTCCACTCCTCTTTCTACTAAATTAGTTATTTTTATTGAATTGATGGCTATTTTTTATGCTCTTAAGCTTTGTTTGGAGAGAAATTTTCAAGCTATTTGGTTGGAATCTAATGCTAAGATGGTTTGTTGCTAGGATCAATTCTAACCATAAGGGTAATGCTTTTCTATTTAATTAAAATATTAAAGCTATTATCCCTAAACTTTCTTTTAAAATTACACATATTTTAAGAGAAGGTAACTCTTGTGTTGATTTTTTAGCTAGTTTAGGTGTGATCTCTAGACTTTACTGTTTACCAATGATAATATTCTTAAGCATTTAAGAGGTTTGTCTAATTTAGATAAATTTGGTTTGCCATATGTTAGATTCTTTTAGATTTTGATTATTTCTTTATTGTTTGATTTTCCTTTCTTGCTGGTTGTTTTGTTGGCCTTTGTCATGGAACTTGGTATGGTGCCTTGTCTCCTACTTTTGGTATTGCTTTGGCTTGTTTGGATTTTCTTTCAAGTGGTTGGCTTTTTTTTTGGTTGTTGGCTTTGGTGCTTATGGCTTTTGCCATTTGTTTTATGTTGTTGTTTTCCCTAGTTTCTTTGGTTGGTATTTAGGTTTTGCTCTGACTTTTCCTTCCCTTTATGGTTTTGGTGGCTCTGTTATAGTTTGGTTTGGTTGGTCCTTTGTGGCTTTTCTTTCCCTTCCAATTTTGGTGGCTTTGTTGCTGCTTGTTTGGATGGTGGCTGTTGTGGTCCTTTTGGCTGGTGGTTGCATTGGTGGGCTGCTTATTGTGGTTGTTGTTTTACCCTTGCTTTGGTTCTTTGGTTATTTTTTCTTTTGGGTTGTTCTCTCTATTTCTTTATGTTGGGTTTGATGGTATTAAACTTTCTGGTTATATGTTATGGGTTAGCTCCTTAGTGAGGTAAGTTTGGTATGATGTGGATGTTTTCTTCATTTTCTTTTGTTGGTAGCATTATTTGTGGTAACCCTTCTTTTGAGTTTGGATGCTCACAAATTTTATTGTTCCTTTGTTGTGAAGCCTTAGCCTTGTCCATGGATTTTATTTCTTTTCTCTCTTATGTTTTACATTATTTTTCATCTTTTCTCTTAGATTATCTGCTTAAGTTTCTTGTAAGTTTTTTTTTTCAGATCTTGATTCTGGTGGTTTGTGATCAAGGGTTTTGTTGTTCTTTGAGTTTTCTCTCTTTTCCTTTTGCTTTTCTTTTCTCTTGTATAGAGATTTATATCTTTAGGCTTTTATAGCTCTTTGAGCATTACTTTTGGAGATTTATCCCTTTTAAGGACATCTAATCCTTTTCTTGTGGCAATAAAATTTTCCTTTTGAAAAAACCTAAACCCTAAACCTAAACCCACAAAACCTAAAAACTAACCTAAACTAAATAAAACCTAAAAATAAAAAAAATAAAAAAAAAACCTAAATAAATAATAAGTAAAATAAAATAAAAAATAAAACCTAAACTAAAACTAAACCTAAACCTAAACCTAAAAATAAAATAAAATAAAAATAAAACTAAATGAAAATAAATAAATAAAACCTAAACTAAACTAGAAAATAAAATAAACCTAAAAAATGAAAAAAACTTAAATAAAATAAAACTAAATGTAAAATAAAAATAAAATAAACTTAAAAAAAAAATAAAATAAAACTAAATAAAACCTAAACCTTAAAATAAACCTAAAAATAGAACCTAAAATAAATAAAAATAAAACCTAAACCCTAAATTAAAAACAAAATAACCTAAACCTAAAATAAAATAAAATAAACAAAATAAAATCAACTAAACCTAAATTAAATAAACTAAACTAAAAAATAAAACCTAAACCTAAACTAAAATAAAACTAAACTAAACATAAACCAAAAAATTAAATAATAAACTAAAATAAACCTAAACTAAACTAAAAAATAAAACCTAAAATAAACCTAAAATTATAATATAAAACCTAAACCTACACCTAAAAGTAAAAATATAAAGATAAAATAAATAAAATAAAAATCAATAAAATAACACTACAAAATAAAAAATATTAATAAACTAAAATGAATTAAAAAAAATAAATAACTAAATTAAATAAATAAAATAAACCTAAATAAAATAAAATATAAAATAAACTAAAATAAATAAAAATAAACTAAATAAACCTAAACATGGGTTTACTTTTTTAAAAAAAAAACCATATAATAAAACCACAACCTAAACCCTAAACCTACCCTAAACCATAAACATTAAAACCTAAACCACCTTACCCTAATGTTAAACCTAAACCCTAAACATAAACCCTAAACCACCTAAACCTAAACCCTAAAACAACCCCTAAACCTAAAAAAAAAACCTAAACTAACTAAATAATATAAAAAATAAACATAAACCCTAAAACCTAGACTTAATCCTAAACCCTAAGAATGGGTAGAACCTTGAGCGAACATCACCAACTAGGCTTAGTCTAGATCAGCGGTGGAGGTGAAGATGGAGGAATGGTTATCGTAGTGTTGGTGGGGATCTGGAGGTCGGTGGATATGGAGGTGGTTGAACAGTGGTGGTTATGGGTGGCGAGGAGGAGGCGAGGTTACAATGGTGGTGGGGGAGAAACAGATCGGGGATATGATGGTGGATCTTACTACTTGAGAGGATGGGGTAGTTCTAAGAAGGAGAAAGCGAAGAATGGCCATCCGATCCCACTTATGGGTGCCTGATAAAGATAGTTCTAGTTATCTAGGGTTTTGATTTGCTCTATCATGCTCATTCTAATCTATGTCATGCTTGTGTCTTAGAAAACTAGGTGTGTTACTTGGTTGATGATCAAATAGAAGAAATGTTGTATATAAATTTATTCTCTCTGTTAAAAAAATTCCAAAACCTAACCCTAAACAAAACTCATAAACCCAAAACCTAACCCATAACCCTAAACCCTAAAACCAAAACCTAAACCCTAAACCTAATCCTAAACCCTAAAACTTTAAATCCTAAAACCCAGACCCTAAACCACACTAAACCACAAACTAAACCCAAAACACAAACCCAAACCAAAAACCTTAAACTACCACAAACTAAACCCTAAAAAGCTAAAACCTAAACCTAAATTAAATAAAATAAAATAAAATTAATAAAACCTAAACCAAAATAAAATAATAAAATAAAATAAATTAAAACATAAAACTAAAACTAAACCTAAAACCATAAAGAAAATAAACTAAAAATAAAACTAAACTAAAATAAAATAAATAAAACCTAAACTAAAATAAATAAAAACCTAAATATAATAAAATAAATGTAAATAAGATAAAATAAACTAAAATAAAATAAAATAAAACTAAATAAAACCTAAACTAAAATAAACCTAATATAAAACTTAAAATAAAAATAAAACCTAAACCTAAAAAAACCTAAACCTAAAATAAAATAACAAACCCTAAACCTAAAAATAAATAAACCTAAACCCTAAAACTAAATAAATAAAATAAAATAAAAAATAAACCTAAACTAAAAATAAAACCTAAAAATAAACCTAAAAACCTAATACCTAAACCTAAAAATAAAATAAAAACCTAAACCTACCAAAATAAAAAAAATAAAAAAACCTAAAAGAGATAAAATAAAAATAAAACTAAACTAAAAAAATAAATTGAATCTCCTCTTAAAACTAAAACAAATATATACTTAAAATAAACTTTCCAAAGTTTTAGTTGATTTAAATGATTTTCCATGAATAAACTATTAATTTATTTTAACTATTTGAACTTGAGAATGTAATATCTAAAATCAAATCTCTTTATCTTGAAATTTGTAAAGATTTTAAGCTCAATTCTTATCTAAATTTGAAATCAATCTAATGTATCTTTTAGCTTAATTAATGAAATTTGACTCTAAAGCTTAAATTAACACAATATTAAAGAAAATTTGGGGCTTTTAATTCATTGGACCTCTAAAGACAAATCTGAGATTTTAAAGTTAAATAACTATGAACTGAGCAGGTGCCTTAATAAAGAAGAAAATCCCTAATTTCTTACTTAACCTAAACCCACATGAAAGGACCACATGTTATGTAGCACAACCTAGATGGCGAAAATTAAACACTAATAAATCTAACCCATGGATCAACCTAGATAGATACTGATCCACGTGATAAACCCATGATCTACTTAAGTCATGCAATGATAATAAATCCATCTAATAAATAATATAAAATCTAAATGGCAAATGGAACACTATTTTGGATAATTTTTTTTAAAAAATTAAAAAACTTCATTTTAGGCTCATTTTAAACTCATAAAATACCAAATGCGTATGATAAAATAAAATAAAAAAAAATAAAGGATGGTTTTGAAATTATCTCATTGAGAATGATTTTTGGTGGTGATGATTTACTTGCAAGAAGCTTTAGAATGGGTTTGGGCTCTTGCTTACATCATAATATATCCACCAATGGCCACCACTTAGAATCCATGATTTTGATGTTTTGCTCAAAACTAAGTGAATGGTTGTTGGTTGGTTTACTAGTGAAATGATGTAAGAGTTTTGCCTCTCTATTTTCTCTCTCCTTAATCACCTCATTCCTTTGGTGATTTTGGCTCTAGATGTCCTTTGCTTGTGGTGGTTGGGATTCTCCTTATGGCATTTGGTTTCAAATGGGTGGTGGCTACTATGAAGGATAAGTGGGTGTTCTAGCAAACAAAATGGAGGTCATTCATGCTAAGTGTTCCAATGGGGGAGGTGAGTTGAATTCACCTCCCCATAAGTCATGGAAAACTCAACCATTCTTATAATTCATCCTTGGAGCTGTGGACCAATGGATGAGTCAAGTGGCAAGGAAGAGAAATGACAATTTGCATTGTTTTATTTTATGTGATACCATTCAAGGTAGAGTGGTCATTTGATATTGAATTTGATTTAGGTGGATTTAAAATGAGTCAATTGAGTTAGACCAAATTTGTCATTTGAAGTTCATTTGGTTAGGTTTGGCATTTTTTTAGGGTTAAAATGGGTCTAAATGGTTATTGACTAATTTGTCAAATTAAATTAACCAAATTAGGTCTAGTTCATATGACTATTTGGGGCGGATTGTATGCTTTGGTTTGATTTAATTTAGATTTAATTTTAGTTTAGTCTAATTTGAATTTATGTCAATTTAATTAAGCTTGGGTCAAGAGCCAATTTGGCTGGTTTGCAATTGAAAGGTCAATTCATATTTAAATATTGATTTTGGGTTGATTTGAATCATTGGTTTCAATGGATTTTGTTTAGGTTTGCTAGTTTGGTTCATATAGCTAAAAGGTTGACTTGGTTTGACCTAATTATCTATTGATCATCTAGGGTGATCAACAATCATGACATGAACTTTGGATTGACTTAATTCACTTTGATTTGGATTGAATTGGATTTTGGTTCATGTAGGTCAAATTGGCCACATTGGGTCAAGTGAACCAATTAGATTTAGTTGGCTTGACTAAGGGTTGAGTTTGATTTAGTTGAGTTTATATATAGATTTGAGATTGATATATAAATTCAATTGCAATTGGTTTGGATTCAAATGAGTTTGGGTTTATTTGAATATTTCAAGTGAGTGTCCTAGCAAAGAGAAGTGGAGGTCTTTCCTACCAAGTGTTTTAATGAGGGATGGGAGGTGATTTAATCTCCCCATGAGTCATAGCTAACCCAACAACCTCTTGGGTTTGGTTGGATAGTGTCCTTGGAGCCTAAGTAGAATAATTGATGAGTGTCAAGTGCAGGAAAGTCCATTTACATAGGTATCTTATGATTTTAGCCTAAGGGTATAGTGGTCATTTGGCATTGAATTTGATTTGGGTATAATTGGAGTCAAAAGCAAGTTGATAAAATTTGAGCCATTTAGAGTTCATTTGGTTGGGTTTGGCAATTTGACCCATTTGGGTCAAATTGGTCAAAATGGTTGTTAACCAATTGGTCAAATTGACCAATGGTTATGTCAGGTTCATATGACTATTTGGTAAGGATTTTATGGTTTGGTTTGATTCAATTTGGATTTAATTTGGGTTTAGTCTAATTTGACTCATTTATGTCAATTTGGGTCAACTAGTGTCAAGAGGGGGCCTAGGTTTGGCTCAATTTAAGTTCAAGTCAAGTTTAAATGTTGATTTTGGGTTAATTTGAATCATTGGTTTCAATGAATTTAGCTTAGGTTGCAATTTGGCTAGTTTGGGTTCATATAGGCTAAATTTGACTTGGTCAAAAGTTGACTTGGTTTGACTTTATATCAATTGATCATCAAGGGTGATCAACAATCATAACATGAAGTTTGGATTGGCTTAATTCACTTTGATTTTGTTGGTGAATTTTTTTTGGTTCATGTAGGTCAAATTCCATTTTAGGTCAAGTGAACCAATTGGATTTAGTTGGCTTGATTTAGTTGATTTATATTCATATTTGAAATTGATATATATTGATTACAATTGGTTTGGATTCAAATGAGTTTTGGTTCATCTAAATAAGTCAAATGGGTTGGTTGGGTTTGACTTGGGTTAATTTTAGTTTGGTGGATGATTATTGGTTTCATTTATATTTGGATAGATGATTGAAGGAATGATTGATTAGAAAATCCATTAATTTTGTCTTGATTTAGATAGGTTTTGCCAAGTTCAATATAAAGGGTTTGGGTTTTGATTTGATTTTGCATTGGTTTTGGCTATTTGAATTTATATTTTATTTATATTTGAGAGATAATTGAAGGTACAATTGATTTTAGAAAATCAATTGAATTGAATTGGATGGAATATTGGCTATGTTCATGAAGGTTGATTAAAGGGCTTATAAAGAATTTCAAGTTTAGATTTGATCTTGGGTATCAATCATTTGGAATTTAGTTTGGACTTGGATTTGGATTTGAAATTATGTTTGCGGTTTGGTTGGAAAGTTGGATTTGAATTGTATTTAAGAAGGTGCACATGGATTGGGTTTATGTTATAGGGTGGTGATTTTTTCATCTTGATTAACCCCAAGTCCCAGATTAGGTCAAGTGTTTACATAATCTCTAGAAGTGTCTTATGACTAGTGTCTAGAAGGTTCCTAGGTCTACAAGAGAGGTTGAGAACTTACACCAAAAGGGAGGTCAGGTGTGTTGAGTTGAAATGAAAGAAGAAATGTTGAATCTAATTTGTTCTGTTAAAAAACCAAAATCCTAAACCCTAAAATAAATATTGAACCCTAAACCTAAAAAAATTAAACTAAACCTAAACCCTAAACCTTAAAACCAAAAAACTCCAAACCTAAACCAAATCCCTAAAACCCTAAACCCTAAACCCTAAACCCTAAACAAAACCTAAACCCTAAAAATAAACCTAAAACCCTAACCCCCAAACCTAAACCTACTAAACCTAAACTTAAAATAAACTAAAATATAAAATATGAACTAAACTAAAAAATAAAACCTTAACAAACCACCTTGAGCCCTCGACCTCATGCTCTTGATGATTCCTTTTCCCTCTCATTTTTTGGCTTTTAGTCATTGATTTGATTGGATTCACTAGATTCCTTTGGAATTGATGGTTGCTATCTTTTTTGTGTTTTACTTGGAGTGATTGATGTCATGGCGCATCCCAGATGATTTTCGGAGCCATGATCCAATGGATCATACTAGGCATCTACCTTGGCTTTTACTTCAAAATCATTCAAAGAGATCCTCATTGGTAAAGTTAGTTGAATTCGGTGAGTCTTTAGAACTTATTTTGACTTCTTTGAGGCATGCCTATGGTTATGCTCCCTCGATTATGGAAAAGCTTGTTGTTGAATTTACTTTTGAAGTTTACTCTTTGTTGGAAAACATTCACTCTTTCTTTTATAATAGAAACTTTTGGGTGCTTTTATGATTGGTTTAATTGATCCACCATATTTTGATTCAGTTAATGAGATTTGGATACTCACATTTTTTACATCGTTCTTATTTTATTTTCCATTGCAAATGAGGTTGTTAAAAATTCCACACTTTGATATTAGGAAGAATCCAATCATTGGTTTGGATTTCTCTTCCCAATATGTGAATTCATTTCATTAATCATCAATTTCTTTTTGTGGGTGCTTTATTTGCATTGCAAATTGATTAGGAAATGGCTATGAAATCTTAACCTTTTGCTAGAATCCTTGTTGAATTAGACATTACCAAGAAACACCAAAGAAATCTGGTTGGGATCTGAAAATTATGGTTATATATTGAAAGTTGATTTTCAAAATTTTGCTATCTTTTATTCTCATTGTAAATTCCATGATAATGAATGTTTCATTTTGCATCCTCACCAAAAGAAAATTCTTGTTAAGGAAACTATTGTTTCTAACCTTATCAATGTTAAATATCAAAAGTAATTAGAAAAAGGATTCATTGAATGTTCCTAATAAGGCTTATTTTACCACTTATTTCTTGAAATTGAAGGTTTCTAATGTGGAAAATAATAATTTCTCTAAACTTTGGATGATGATTCTTTTCCTGAGTGATCCCGCATCTTTACCAATTTTGATTGATGAAAATAAAGCTTTAATTGAAAATATGAGGATATCAATGTTATGCATCATTTAAATTCATTGGACAATATGGCTTTGGTTTCTCATGATATTGCTTGAAAAACCTTGACTTTACTTTAGTTGATGATTTAAATTCTCAAAAGATTTAGTTTTGTCTAATAATTTGGGTATTGAAGGAGAAGGGATTGATGTTCACACTTTGCCTTCTTAATAAATCTATTTCGTCTCCCTCACTTGTTACACCATATGCTCATTTGTCTTTAATAAATTCTAATGGCTTGGAAGAAGGACAACTCACTTCTATTCAGGAGAAATCCACTAAATCTATGACAAATGTTACTAAATCCTTCTCGGATGATGATTCTATGGGAAAAGGAAATGGTTTCCAAAAATTATCATGCAAAAAGAAAAAAATGTTAAAACTTCCCTCCCAAATTTTTTACAAAACACTAGATCTCTGTGGCCTCTCTCTCTCCTCTCTTAACCTTTTCTTAACCCCTTTTTTTACTTATGTTTAATTTTTTATTTGGAATGTTAGAGGGATCGATACCTCTCTATTCATAACTATTAGAAACCTTTGTTGTATTATAATATTTCTTTACTTATTATTTTGGAGCCTCTTATTCATGCAAACAAAATTAACCATTTTATAATGATCGGTTTCAATAAATTTTTCTCTATGTTAGTAATAAAACTTGGTGTTTTGGAATAATTTGTGGAGGCTTCTATTCTTGATGATTTTAAACAAGTTGTCAATGCTCAAATATCTTATGGTGACTATTGTGGTTTGGGCTCTTTTGTCTATCTTGTGTAATAGATCCGGTAGAAATCTTCTTTGGGAAAATTTGAGAATTTTGCTACCTTGTCAATAAACCTTGGTTTGTTGGTGGGCATTTCAACACTATTTTATTCTCTTGAATGAAGTGATGGTTTCTCTCTAATATTCATTCCATGGAAGTTTTTTCCAATATGATCCTTGATTGCAATTTGATTGATATTGGCTTTAAGGGTTCAAATTTTACTTGGCAAAACTCTAGACTTTGGCAAGGTTTGACCGATTCTTTTAATACTCATTGGATTACTCAATGGCCTATTACTTTATCAATCATTTAACCTTATCGGATCATGCTCTCTTTTGGTTTCTATTAAAGATAACTCTAATAGATTAAAAATATCTCTCATTTTAGATTTCAAAATATGTGGATTCAGACATATTGATTTCTTTAATGTTGTGAACAATTGGAAAGCTCCCTTACATCCTGACAATTTGATTATGGGGATGAATAGATTTTGGTTTAAGCTTAAAAACTTAAACAAAATATGGGTTTGTGGAACAAGCATTGTTTTAAAAACCTTTTTACTAATATCAAAGAAATAGAAAAATTGGTTTGTGATCTTGAAGTCTCCATTATGTTTGATCCTTTTAAGATTAAGGACTTGACTGAGGTGAAAGATAAACTTCTTAATTTTTAAAATATGGAAGAGACTTATTGGTGCCAAAAAGCTACTAGTAAACATATTGTAGATGGTGACAGAAATACTAGATATTTCCATGCTTTAGTTAATAAAAAGAGAGCTTTAAATAATATTCAAAAAATTAAAGATGATAATGGAGAATGGATTACAGAGAATAATGATATTAAAGATTCAAACATTAATTTCCTTAGAAATATGCTTAATAAGAGTTTCTCTTATGAAACTATTTCTAAATCGCATGATTCCTTATATTATAAATAATAATGATAATGATTTGATTACTTGTACCTAATGAAGAGGAAATTTTTAAAGTTCTTAATCATGAACATAGATCTATTTGGTTGAGGGTTTCACTACCAATTTTTTCAAAATGCTAGTTTATTATTAAAATGATTTGGTTGGAGGCTATGGTTGATTTTTTAATGGTAATCCTTTCTAGATATTTTTTGCACTTTTATTGTTCTCATACCTAAGAAAGATAATCTAGACTATTGGAGTTATTTTGACCCTATTATTCTTTGCACCTTCTTCAATAAGCTGATTTCCAAAATTCTACAAACAGTCCTTTACTTCATAGGATTATCTCTCTAAACCAAATTAGTTTTGTTAGAGGTAGATCTATTTCTGATAATATTCTAATTTCTTAAGAATTAATTCATGATATCGATGCTAAGACTAGAGGTGGCAACATTATGTTCAAATTAGATATTACCAAAGCTTTTGACAATATATCTTGGGATTTCCTTATCCATATTCTAAATTTATTTATGTTTTTTGATAAATTTATCTTTTTTATTAAAAATTGTATTAAAAATGACTTTTCTATTTTCCTTAATGGGGAAGCCTTGGGCTTCTTTCCTTCTTCCCATGGCCTAAAATAAGGGGATCCTCTATCTCCTACCTTATTTATTATTATTGTTGAGTACTTATCTAGGAGCATCAATGATCTATTCTTAAACAATCTAATGCATTACAAAACTCTGGTGTTCTTCCTATTTCTCATTTAAGCTTTAAATGATTTCATTATTTTTTGTAATGCTTATTCATCATATCAAGAATCTCAAGATTTTTTTAAAATAAATTTTTGTTGAAAGTATATCTATCAATGAAAACAAAAGCTTATTTTGTTACTTCTTCAAGCATCTCCAATAATAAAATTAATCAAATCATATATCGTAACTTTAAACATCAACACCTTCCTCTTAAGTACTTGGGTGCTCCTATTTTTAAATGTTTGAAATGATCCCATCTTTTTGATGAGTTAATTCAAAAAATTTTAAATAAAATTTTTGTTTAGGAATTTCATTTACTTTCCTTTGGTAGGCTCACTATTCACTTCACTCTCAATTTGATTCCCCACTTTTGATTCAAACTTCTTATCCCATAATTCTACTCGCATGGTACCCGATAAAGGTGGTCCTTAATTATGAAATTCATGAATTTATTAATGCCTTCTCTCATAAGCTGGTGGAATTTTAGAAAGAATGATAGCCTTTTGGCTAATTTTATGATGAAAACTATTTCCAAGGTAAACACCCTCTTATCTGCTTATAAATTTGTGACTCTCTGGTTTGGAAAAGGCTTTGCTCCATTAAATGGGTTTTGAACCCTTAATATGTTGGGTATTCATTCGATTCTTTTTTCTTTTGGCAAGATAATTGGATTGGCAATGGGCTATTGACTCTCTTTTATCTACCCACTCTCTTCGCTATCAAAGTTAACTCTTTCTAAGAATATGGAACAAAATAAACTTGAGAATTATATCCCTATTTCTCTTTTAGATAACTTTAGAAATATCTTATTTTCAAACTAACCAAATTCTCTTTAAGCTTTCTTACAATGGTGATTTTGTTCTTAAAGTAGTTTGGAATTTTGTTAGAGATAAACAAAACTCCTCAAATGTTTTCATTAAACTTTGGAACAATATCATTCCCATTTCTTATTCAATTTTAGCTTGAAGGATTTTGAATAACTTTATTCTTATGGACATTTTGCTCTAGAATAAAGGGTTTTATTTTCCTTCAAAGTGCTATTGTTGCTTTCATATTGGAAATGTTAATCATGTTATTGTCAATGGTGCTATTGCGTCTAAATTATGGTTATGATAAGATGATTTATTTAATACCAACTACTTTCATGGCTCTCTTTCCATATATCAACTTCTTGAAGTCTGTTTCCAAAAAATTGTGAAAGGTCATATCAAAGTTCTAGTTGTTATTACCCTTATCGTTCATTTGGATGGATATAAATGATGCTAAATATCATGGTATTCGATGAGCCATTAAAGGATCCTAGCTTAGAACCAAAGAAAAAAATTAAGCTCTATTTAATGCAAATCTTATTAGTAACATTCATTACAAGTTATAAATTTGTGGCTAAAAAATTGGGTATCATTACTATGATGTTGACTCTTATAAAAGAGCTAGGATTATCATTGGATCAAACCCAAGAAAATTTGATTAAAGTGAATCGATGGTTCTATTGCTTCCAATAATATGGTTGTGGTTGTATTCATAGGAAGTCTAAAGGTACTACCATTTGTGCTTTTGCCTATCCTCTCAAAGCCTATTCATTATCTATGTTGAGCTTATGGCTTCAATAAAGCTATTGAGATTTATTTGAATAAAGGTTTCCTCAACATCTGGATTTAATGATGATGTTGCTTTTGACATGCTAAACTCTAATATAATGAAATGCTGATTTATTTTATCTTCTTAATCATACTAAAAATCTTCTTTCTCAAGTTTGTTATAAAATTTTCCATATCCTATGTGAAGGTAATGGTTGTGCTGATTTCTTGACTACTTTAGGTGTGAACTTAACAAATTTAACTTTATTTGACAATCAAAATTTTCCTAAACTTTGAAGGGGTTTGGTCAACTTGGATAACACTGGATTACCTTATCTCATATTATAATTTTCTTGGCTTGGCTTTCTCTGTTAGTTTTTGATGAGCCGTTGCTTTTGGTTCCCCTTTGTTAAACCTTGTTTGGGTTGTGGTCATTTACTTATTTTCACTCTTAGGCCTATCTTTGGGTTTTGTTTTGAGCTCTTACTTTTGGGTTGGCCGTGGTTTCGGTGGTTCTATTTTTTTCTAGGTTGTTTTTTTTTTTTTTGGTGGATCTGTTTTCTGGTTGGATGATTATTGTTGATTGGTTCTTTTTTTATGACCTTCATTTGGGTGGTGGATTTTACTATTTTATATGAGATTTTCCATATCTCTAAGCAGTTTCTTTCTTGAGTTGGATTTTCTATTCTTGTGGTGGTTTGTTGGGTGGTACATTGGTTGGTTTTATTTGTTTGGTTGGTGTTGTTTTGATTATTGGTGGTCTAATTTTGGATTGGATTTGGCAAGGTGGAGGTTATTTGTTGGTTTTTTTTTTTTGTGGATTGGGTTTGGTTTCTTTGGTTTGATGGTTTACCTCTTCATGTAATGGTCTTCCTCTCTTGGCTTGCTTTTGTTTTGTTATTATTTTGGGTTGGGATGATTTTTTAGTATTTTGTTTTGCTTTGGATTTGGTGACTTATTTAATGTATTTGGTGTAAATTTATGGTTATGATGTTGACTCATTGATATTTGTTTTTTTGGTGGTGTTCCTATTATCTTGCTACTCGATGGATGGCTTTTAGTCAATTATCGGTCTTTGCTCAATTTTGTTTTTTGGTAGCTATTCACCTCATGGATCAAAATTTTCTTTGGTTGGTTTGGTGGATGTTGTTGTTTGTTGCTTCTACCCTTTTCCGGTTGTCTTGGGTGGTTTTGGCATGATGGATGCTATTGGTCTTTTCATTGATTTGGATTTTCTTGATATTGGTGGTTGGTGGTTATGTTGGTTGGAGGTTTGGTTGTTTTGGTGGGGTTGGTTGGATGGGTGGCTATTTTGGCCTTTCTTTCCTACTCTATTGGTGACATCTTTGGTTGGCTATTCTCTATGGTTCTCTTCTCTCTTGGGCTCGCTTCCATTTTGTTTGGGTGACAACCTTGCCTTTCTTTTGCTTGTGGAGGACATGAGCTCTTGTGTTTTTTTCTTTTGGACTTGGTTTTTTGGTTTGTGTTGTTAAGGTCATGATGCTCCCTTTGATGTTACTATTCCTCTTTGGTGGTGGCTTTGGTGGTGTTCCTATCTTGTTGTTGTCCACGATGGTTGGTTGATTTCTGCCTTATTGGGCTTATTTGTTTTGGTGGCTTTATGGTTGGCTATTATGTCTACTTGGAGGAGTTTTCTTGCGGATGATGGACTTGGGATGATGGGCTACAAGAGGTATGCTGGTAATGATTGCCTTGATGTTTCCCTCTCTATCTTCTTTTGGCTGGTAGCACTATATCTAATTGTAACCCTTCTTTAGAAGTTTGGATGCTTACATATAATGTTGCTTCTTGAGATGATTGTAACTGAGCTTGAGCCTTTTCTTTACTTTGCTCATACTCTTTATGCTTGCTTAATTATCATCCTTTCATTATATGTTGCATTTCTTTTTTTGGTTGGGAGAATCTTGTAGGTGGATCTTCTAGTCAAAAGGACTAGTGGATGTTCTTTGCACATGATGATCGGTTGTTGTTTCTTAATTTGGTTTTGCTTTTGTTATTTTTTTCTAATATTATTGTAATAGTTAGGAGGTTTATCTCTTTAGGACTTATTGTAGCACTTTGAGCATTAGTTTAGAGATTTACCCCTTGTAAGGACTTTGTACTTTTCTTTATGACAATTCCTCTAATTTCCTAAAAAAAAACCCTAAACCCTAAAAAAACCTAAACCTAAACTAAATAAAACATAAAAATAAAATAAATAAATTAAAACTAAACCTAAATAAAATAAAAAAATATAATAATTAAAACTAAAACCTAAACATAAACCTAAAAATTAAAATAAAAAAATTAAAACTAAACTATAATAAAATAAATAAAAACCTAAAATAAACTAAAAAATAAAAAACCTAAATAAAACAAAAATAAAATAAACCTAAACCTAAACTAAAATAAACTAAACTAAATAAATAAAATAAACCTAAATCTAAAATAAACTAAACCTAAACCTAAATAAACTAAATAAATAAAATAAACTAAAATAAAAAATCATAAACTAAAAATAAAACCTAAAGATAATCATAAAATAAAATTTAAAATAAACCTAAAAAAAAATAAAATAAAAACCTAAACCTAAAATAAAAAAAAATAAAATAAACCTAAACTAAAAAAATATAAAAAATAAAACCTAAACTAAAATAAATAAACATAAAAATAAATAAAACACTAAATAAAACAAAATAAAATATAAATATAAAATTAAATATATTAAATTAAATAAATAAAATAAATTAAATAAACTAAATAAACCTAAACTGCCATTTGTTTAAAAAATAAAATAAAATAATATCCTAACTAACTAACCCACTTAAATCCTGGCTCTAAATCATAACCCTGACCCTACCAAACCCTAGGCCCACCAAACCTAACCCTCAAAACCATCCACTAAACTCCATACCACACCCCTTCACTGAGCTAAATCTAAACTACTCCCCAACTACTCCACTCTCAATCATCCCCCAAAACCACAAAATCCTAAACCCAACTAACACTCCTCCCACACATCCTAAACCTAAACCACAAAGCATAACCCAAACATACTAAACCATAACTAAACTACTAAAAATAAACTAGAAAATCAACCTAAACCCTAAAATAATAAACCAACCTAAACCTAAACCTAAGAATGGCGGGAACCTTGAGGGAATATCACCCAGCAGTCAGATCTAGATGCGGTGGAGGTGAAAGCAGCGGTGATTTTGGTGGTGGTGGGGATGAGGTGATGGTGGATATCGAGGTGGTGGTCGGATCAGTGGTGGTTATGGAAGCAGGAGGAGCGACGGAGGTTACAACTATGGTGGTGGTAGAGAGAGAGATTGGGGATATGATTATGGATCCTACTACTCGAGAAGGTGGTGGTCATAGAGGCCCAGAAATTGAAACGAAGATTGCTTATGAATGTCTTCCAAGAGATGATTCTAGTTATGTGGTTTTTCATTTTCTCAATGTGCTCATTTTATATTTATGTTGTTATGTCTCAAAAAAAACTATGTTACTTGGTTGATGAAATCAAAAGAAGAAATGTTGAATCTAAATTTATTCTCTATTAAGAAAACTAAAACCTAACTCTAACTAAACCTAAATCCTAAACCTAAAACCTAAACCCTAAATACCTAAACACTAAAAAAACTAAACCCTAAACCCAAATAAATAAAACCCTAAACCTAAACTAAAAAATCATAAACCCCAAAATAAACCCTAAACCCTAAACCCTAAAAACTAAACCTAAACCTAAACCATAAACCCTAAAAAGCTAAAAACCTAAACCTAAACTAAATAAAACTTAAAAAAAGGCTAAAACAAAAAAACTAAATTAAAATAAAATAAATAAAAATAAAACTAAACAAAAAATAAAACCTAAATAAAATAAAACTAAATCTAAAATAAAAATAAAATAAACATAAAAAGTAAATAAAATCTAAACCTAAAAATAAACCTAAAAATAAAACCTAAAATAAATAAAAAATAAAACCTAAACCCTAAACTAAAAAAAAATCTAAACCTAAAATAAAATAAGATAAACCTAAACCTAAACAAAATAAAAACCAAAATAAATACAACCAAAGCCTAAACCCAAAATAAACTAAACCTAAACCTAAACCAAAACTAAATAAAATAAAATAAACTAAAAATAAATGAAAACCTAAACTATAAAATAAAACCTAAAAATAAACCTAAAATAAAAACCTAAAACCTAAAACTAAAAAAATAAAATAAAAATCTAAACCTAAACCTAAAAGTAAAAAATAAAACCTAAACCTAAAAAATAAAATAAAAATAAAACTAAACTAAAAAAATAAACATAAACCTAAACCTAAACCTAGAAAAATAAACTTAAATAAAACCTAAACTAAAATAAATAAATCTAAATAAACAAACTAAACTAAATAAAAATAAAAAATAAACCTAAATAAATATATAAAATAAAATAAACAAAATAAATTAAAATAAACTAAATAAAATAAATAAACATAAACCTATCATTTTATTAATTTTATAAAACCATAAACCCTAAAAACCTTAAACTCTAAACCCTAAACCTACAACCCTTAACCCTAAACCCTAAACCCTAAACCTTAAACCCTAAGAGCATAAACCCTAAACCCTAAATTGTAAACCCTAAACCTTAAACCCAAACCCTAAATCCTAAACCCTAAACCCTAAATGCAAAACCCTAAACCTAAACCTAAAGTAACTAAATAAATTAAAAAATAAACCTAAACCCTACAACTTAATAAACCTAAACCTAAACTTAAACCATAAGAATGGGTAGAACCTTGACGGCAAGAACATCAAATCAAAGCTAGATCTATGGATAAGGCAGAACTAGTGGTGGTGGGGATCTGAAGCTATAGGTGGTGTGAGTAGTGGTGGTTTGGAGGCGGAAACGATGGAGGTTATAGTCATGGTGGTGGAGGGAATGATATATGATGATCCGCCACTGAGGCTGTGGTGGTTCAGAAGAAACAAGAACAAATCCATACCGCTATGGAATTATGTCTACAAATGAGACATTTCTAGTTATCCATGGTTTTTGATTATGCATGCTAATTTTTCTGTTGTCTCTTGTCCCTTAAAAACATCATGTGTTACAATAAAAACAAAAATAAGAAATGTTGACTCTGAATTTGTTCTCTATTAAAAAAACAAAAAAGAAAACAAAAACCACAAACCCTAAACCCTAAACCCTAAACCCTAAAAACCCTAAATCCTAAACCCTAAACCCTAAAACCCTAAACTCTAAACCCTAAACCTTAAACCCTAAACCCTAAACCCCAAACTAAATAATCCCTAAACCTTAAAGTAAAAAACCATAAACCCTAAACTAAAAAAGCCATAAAACTAAAACACTAAATAAATGCTAAACCCTAAAACCCTAAATAAACTTAAACCTATAAACTAAAACACTAAACCTAATGTTAAAAAACCCTAAATAAAATAAACCTAAACCCTAAACCCTAAAACCATAAATCCAAACCCTAAACCCTAAACCCTAAACACTAAACCCCAAACCCTCTACCTAAACCCTAAACCGGAAACCCTAAACCCTAAACCCTAAAAACCTAAAAAATTAAGCCTAAACTAAATAAAACCTAAAAGTAAAATAAATAAAGAAACCTAAACCTAAATTAAATTTAAAAAATATAATAAAAAAACCTAAACCAAAACCTACATATAAACCTAAACCTAAGCCTAAAAAAAAATAAAATAAACGATAAAAACTAAACTAAAATAAAATAAATAGAAAACAAAACAAAACTAAAAAAAATAAAATGAACTTCAAAAGAAAACCTAAAATAAAACCTAAACAAAATAAAATAAACTTAAAAAAATAAAATACAAACTAAATAGAAACCTAAATCTAAAAGATATACCTAAAAATATAACCTAAAAATAAAAAAACCCTAAACCCTAAACTAAAAAAAACATAAGCCTAAAATAAAAATAAAAAAACATAAACCTAAACTAAAATAAACTAAACTAAAATAAATAAAGCCTAAACCTAAACCTAAAATCAGCTAAACCTAAACCTAATCCTAAACTAAATAAAACAAAACACCTAAACCTAAACTAAAAAATAAAACCTAAAATAAAAACATAAAACCTAAATTTAAGAAAATAAATTAAAAACCTAAGCCAAAACCTAAAAATAAATAATGAATAAAAAATACTAAACTAAGAAATAAATAAACCTAAACTTAAACCTAAAAAATAAACTAAAATAAAAAACCTAAATAAAAAAATAAAAACAAAAAATAAATAAACTAAAATAAAAAACCTAAATAAAATATAAAAACTAAAAATAAAATAACTAAATAAAATAAACCTAACCTAAATAAAATAAACCTAAACTAAACCTAAACTAAAACCTAAACTAATAAATAAACCCTAAAACTAAACCTAAACCTAATCTAAAAAACCTAAATAAACTAAACCCTAAACCTAAAACTAAACCTAAACTACCTAAAATCTAAACTAAAACCTAAACTAAACTACCCTAAACATAAACCTAAACCAATAAACTAAACTAAACCCTAAATAAAACCCTAAACTAAATTATAAACCTAAACCTAAACTAAACCTAAAACCTAAAACTAATATAAACCCTAAACCTAAACCTAAACTAAACCCTAAACCCTAAAACCGTTAACCCTAAACCCTAAACCCTAAAACCTACAACCCTAAAACCCAAACACTAAAACCCAAACCCTAAACCTAAACCCTAAATCCTAAACCCTAAAAACCTAAAAACCTAAACCTAAACTAAATAAAACCTAAAATAAAATAAATAAAGAAACCTAAACCTAAATAAAATAAAATAAAAACCTAAACTAAAACCTAATCATAAAAATAAACCTAAGCCTAAAAATAGAATAAAATTAATATAAAAAAACTTTATTAAAATAAACAAATAAAACTAAAAACAAACTAAAATAAATAAATAAAAAAAAAACCAAAAAAAAGTAAACTAAAAATAAAATGAACTTAAAAATAAAACCTAAATAAATAAAACATAAATGTAAAATAAAAATAAAATAAACTTAAAAAATTGTATAAACTAAATAAAACTTAAACCTAAACAAAAAAATAAAACCTAAAAAATAAATAGATAAAACCTAAACCCTAAACTAAAACATAAACCTAAAATAAAAGTAAAATAAACTTAAACCTAAACTAAAATAAACTAAACCAAAATAAATAAAACCTTAACCTAAACCTAAAATAAACTAAACTTAAACCTAAACCTAAACTAAATAAAACAAAACAAACTAAAAATAAACATAAACCTAAACCAAAAAATAAAACCTAAAATAAAAAATTAAAACCTAAACCTAAAAAAAATAAAATAAAAACCTAAACCTAAACCTAAAAATAAAAAATAAAAATTAAACTAAAAAAATAAAATAAAAATAAAACTACACTAAAAAATAACCATAAATGTAAATGTAAATAAAAAAATAAACTAAAATAAAATACCCAAACTAAAATAAATTAAAATAAGTAAACTAATTAAAATAAACCTAAATAAAATATAAAATAAATAAAACCTAAACCTAACTAATTTTAAAACCCTAACCCTAAAAACCCTAAACTAAACTAATAAACCTAAACCCTAAACCCTAAACCTAAATAAAATAAATAAACCCTAAACCCTAAACACATAACCCTAAACCCTAAAACTAACCTTAAACTCTAATCCCTAGATAAAAAATAAATAAATAAAAAAAACCCTAGCCCTAAACCCTACAACAACAAAAACAACAACAAGCCTTAATCCCACTAGGTGGGGTCGGCTACATGAATCCTTTGTCTCTATTGTGTCCTATTATGTGTCAAATTCTCATTTAATTCAAGTATACTAAGATCATTTTTATACATCTTAACCAAGTCTTTTAGGTCTACCTCTACCTTTCTTAACATAAAAATCTAATGCATATCTATCTAATCATCATCTGACGACGCTTTATGTGGCCAAACCATCTAAGGTTACTCTCCCTAATCTTATCTACCAAACTTTTAACTAACATACTCATTTTGCATTCTATCTCTAAGGTAAAGCCACTCATCCACCTGAGCATCCTCATCTCAGAACACTTAACTTAGTCTTATGTTCTTTTATAACATTCTACACCATAAGTCATTGCGTGTCTTACCACCATCTTATAAATTTTCCCTTAAGTTTAAGAACTTTTCTATCACATAATAGCCGATGCATTCCTCCACTTCAACCATAACTAAATTCTACTAATAATATCTCCATCTATTTCACCATCATTTTGAACAAAAGAGCCTAAATATCAATCGCCACTCTATTAATGACTTGATCACCTAAAGTCACAACACTACCACTAAAACTTCTACAACTAAAATTACACTCCATATATTATTTTAGATCTACTTAAACTAAAACCTTTAGACTCTAAAGTTCCATAATTCAAGTTTCGTTGGACTCCTCTAGTCTTATCAACAAGAAGAATGTCATCAAAAGCATACACCAAGGTACATCTTCTTGTAAATGCCTCGTAAGAACATCCATAACTAAAGTAAAAAGATAAGGGCTTAATGTTGATCCTTGATGTAATCCAACAAATAGGAAAATATTTTGTCAATCCTCCTTGTGTTTGGACACAAGTTTCTAGTATACATATCCTTAATGACTTGAATATAACCAATATTAACTTCTTTCTCGTTTCTAGAACTCTCCAAAGAACATCTCTTGAGACTTTATCATAAGCTTTCTCTAAATCAATAAATATCATATGTAGATCCTTCTTATTTTCTCTATGCTTCTCCATCAAACCTCTTAACAAATGTATAGCATCCATACTAGATCTACCTGGCATGAAACCAAACTGATTGTGAGAAACTTTCTAAACCCTAAACCCTTAGCTCTAAAACCCTAAACCCTAAACCCTAAACTATAAACCCTACAACCCTAAACCATAAACCCCAAACCTTAAACCCTAAACCCTAAACCCTAAACCCTAAACCCTAAAAACTTATAAACCTAAACCTAAACTAAATAAAACCTAAAAAAAATAAAATAAATAAAACCCTAAACCTAAATAAAATAAAATAAAAACTAAAATAAAACCTAAACTAAAACCTAAACCTAAACCTAAACCTATACCTAAACCTAAACTTAAAAATAAAATAAAATAAAAAATAAAAATTAAACCAAAAGAAAATAAATAAAAATCTAAAGTAAACTAAAAATTAAAATATACCTAAAACAATCTAAATAAAATAAAAATAAACACAAATAAAAATAAAATAAACCTAAAATAAAATTAAATATATACTAAATAAAAACCAAAACCTAAAAAATAAACCTAAAAATAAATAATAAAACCTAAACCATAAACTAAAAAAAACTAAAACCAAAAACAAACAAAATAAAATATGCCTAAACCTAAAAGAAAATAAGCTAAACTAAAATAAATAAAAGCTAAACCTAAACCTAAAAGAAACTAAACCTAAACCTTGAACAAAATAAAATAAAATAAGCTAAAAATAAACCTAAACCTAAACTAAAAAAAAGTCCTAAAAATAAACCTAAATAAACCTAAAAAAAACCTAAAAAAAAAAAAAATAAAATGAAACCTAAACATAAACCTAAAAAATAAACTAAAATAAAAAACCTAAACTAAAATAAAAACTTAAAATAAATATAATAAACTAAATAAAAATAAAGAAAAAGCCATAAATAAATAAAAATAAACCTAAACCTACCGATTTTCTTAATTTAAAAAAAAAACCTAAACGCTAAACCCTAAATCCTAAATCCTAAACCCTAAACCCTAAACTAACCCTAAACCCTAAACCCTAAACCCTAAACCCATAAAAGCTAAAAACCTAAACCTAAATGAAATAAAACCCAAAAATAAAATAAATAAAGATACCTAAACCAAAATAAATAAATAAAATAAAATAAATTAAATTAAAAACATAAACTAAAACCTAAACCTAAACCTAAGCCTAAAAAGGAAATAAAAATTAAAATAAAATATAATAAATAATAACCTAAACTAAACTAAAAAATAACAAACCTAAATAAAATAAAAAATAAACTCAAAATAAAACAAAATAAAAACTAAATAAAAACTTAGATAAAAATAAAAATAAAAATAAACCTAAATAAAAATAAAAAAATAAAATAAAGTAAAATAATTAAAAAATAAACTAAATAAACCTAAACATGCCAGTTTATTTAATTTTAAAAAATAAAAATAATAAAAAAACCTAACCCTAAACCCTAGACCCTAAAACTAACCCTAAACCCCAAAGCCTAAAGCCTAAACCTAAAACCTACAACACTAAATCCTAAACCCTAAACCCTAAAACCTAAACCCTAAACCCTACACCCTATACCCTAAAACACTAAACCCTAAATCCTAAACCCCAAACCGTAAAACCTGCAACCCTAAACCCTAAACCCTAATCCCCAAACCCTAAAGCCTAAACCATAAACCCTAAACCCTAAAAACCTAAAAAACAAAATCTAAAAAAATAAATAAAAAACCTAAACCTAAATAAAATAAAATAATAAAATAAAATAAAAACCTAAACTAAACCTAAACCTAAAATAAAATAATATAAAAAAAATAAAAACTAAACTAAAATAAAATAAATAAAATCCTAAGCTAAAGTAAAAAATAAAATAAACCTAAAAATAAAAAACTTAAATAAAATAAAAATATAAAATAAACCTAAAAACTAAACCTAAAAATAAATAAAAAATAAAATCTAAACCATAAACTAAAAAAACATAAACCTAAATAAACAAAATAAAATAAACCTGAACCTACACTAAAATAAATTAAACTAAAATAAATAAAACCTATACCTATACCTAAAATAAACTAAACCAAAACCCTAAAATGTATAAAATAAAATAAACTAAAAATAAACCTTAACCTAAACTAAAAAAAACATTAAAATAAGGCTAAAATAAAAACCTAGAACCTAAACCTAAAAAAAATAAAATAAAAACCTTAACCTAAAGCTAAAAAAAATAATAAAACATAAAGATAAAAAATAAAATTAAATTAAAACTAAACTAAAAAATAAACCTAAACCTAAACCTAAACCTAAATAAAAAGCTAAAATAAAAAACCTAAACTAAAATAAATAAACCTAAACAAAATAACCTAAACTAAATAAAAATAAAAAATAAACCTAAATAAAAATAAAAAATTATATAAACCAAAATAAATAAAAAATAAACTAAATAAACCTAAACTTTTCAATTTTTTTAATTAAAAAATAAATCCTAAACTATAAACCCTAAACTAAAACTCCCTAACTAAACCTAAACCTAAACCCTAAACCCTAAACTAACCTAAACCTTAAACTAAACTATAAACCCTAAATAAAAAATAAAAAATCATAACCCTAAACCTAAAACCTAAACCTAAATAAACCTAAACTACAATAAACTAAAACTAAAACCTAAACTAAACCCTAAACCCTAAACCTAAACCCTAAACCTAAACCCTAAAACTTAAACCTTAAACCCCACCTAACCCTAAAATACAACTAAACCTAAGTTTTAAACCCTAAACCCTAAATAAACTAAATAAACCTAAACTCAACTATAAGCTAAATACCTAAACCTAAACTAAAAAACCTAAAAAATAAAATATATAAAAAATTAAACCTAAATAAAATAAAATAAATAATAAAATAAACCTACATAAAACCTATACCTATACCTAACCCTAAACATAAACCCAAAATAAACCTAAAAAAATAAAATAAAATAAAAAATAAAAAAAAATAAAATTAAAAAATACCTAAACTAAACTAAAAAACAAAATAAACCTAAACATAAAATAAAAATAAAACAAAAATAAAAACTAATAAAAAACCTAACCTAAAATAATCTAAAATAAACTTAAAAATAAATAAAAATAAAACCAAAAACCCTAAACTAAAAGAAACCTAAACTTAAAATAAAAAATAAAAATAAAGAAAAATAAACTAAACCTAAACTAAAATAAACTAAACCAAAATAAATAAAACCTAAAATAAACTAAACCTAAACCTAAACCTAAACTAAAAAAAAATAATAACTAAAATAAATTAAACTTAAACTAAAAATAAAACTTAAAAATAAACCTAAAATAAAACCTAAACCTAAACCTAAAAAAAAATAAAACCTAAACTTAAACCTAAAAATAAAAATAAAACCTTAACATAAAAAAAATAAAATAAAAAATAAAACTCAACTAAAAATAAACCTAAACCTAAAAAATAAACTAAAATAAAAAAAACCTAAACAAAAAAATAAATAAACCTAAAATAAATACACTAAACTAAATAAAATAAAAAATAAACTTAAATAAAAATAAAAATAAGTAAAATAAAATAAATAAAAAATAAACTAAATATTCTAAATAAACCTAAACCTACTGGTTTAGTTAATTTAAAAAAAACACATTAGACCTCTAAATCCTAAACCCCAAACCCTAACCCTAAACCCTAAAAAACCCTAAACACTAAACCCTAAATCATTTCCCTAAACTATAAACCCTAAAAGCATAAACCTTAAAATAATAAATCGTAAACTCCAAACCCTAAACCCTAAACTCTAAACCATAAACCCTAACCCTAATCCCCAAACCCTAAACCAAAACCTAAGGTAGCTAAATAAATTAAAAATAAACTAAAACAAAACCTAAAACCCTAAGAATAAAACCTATAAAACATCATAACACCAATAATCTAGAAAAAATGAAGATGGACAAATAAATGGGGAACTAGATACTAGATATGGAGTGGTGAGTAATGGTGGTTATGGTGGGAAATGGAGGTTACTACCAAGGTCATGGAGGGAGAGATGATATGATGGATCCCCAACCTAAGGTGGTTCGATGGGAACTAGAAACAAGAACCTATCCGACCGCTTATGGAACTATGTCTTTATAGTAGAGATGGTTCTAGTTATCTAAGGTTTTGATTTGCTCTATGCATGCTCATTTTTTATCTATGTCATCGCCTATGTCTTAGAAAAACTTGGTGTGCTACTTGGTTGATGAAATCAAAAAGAAGAAATGTTGAATTTGAATTTGTTCTCTATTAAAAAAATTAAAAATCCTAAACCCTAAACTCCCTAAATCCTAAACCTTAACCCTAAACCTAAAACTCTAAACCCTAAACCCTAAACCTAAAGCCCTAATAACCATAAACCCTAAACCCTAAACCTAAACCTAAACCTAAACCTAAACCCTAAACCCTAAACCCTAAACCTAAACCCTAAACCCTAAACCCTAAACCTTAAACCCTAAACCCTAAACTAACCCAAAGCCCTAAAAAGCTAAAAACCTAAACATAAACTAAATAAAATCTAAAAATTAAATAAATAATAAAACCTAAACCAAAATAAAATAAAATAAAAAAACATAAACTAAAACCTAAACCTAAACCTAAACCTAAAAAAATAAAATAAAAAAAATAAAAACTAAACTAAAATAAAATAAATAAAAACCTTAACTAAAAAAAAATTAAATAAGATAAAACTAAACCTAAAATAAAAATAAAATAAACCTAAAATAAAATAAAATAAAACTAAATAAAACCTAAACCTAAAAAAATAAACCTAAAATAAATAAAAATAATACCTAAACCCTAAACTAAAAAAAAATCTAAACCTAAAATAAAAATAAAATAAAACTAAACACTTAAATAAACTAAACTAAAATAAATTAAACCTAAACCTAAAATAAAATAAATTTAGCATAAACCTAAACCTAAACTAAAAAAATTAAATTAAATTAAATTAAACCTAAACCTAAACTAAAAATAAAACCTAAAAATAAACCTAAAATAAAACCTAAACCTAAATAAAAAAAAAAATAAAATAAAACCTAAACCTAAACTAAAATAAAAAAAAATAAAACCTAAACCTAAAAATAAAATAAAATAAAACTAAACTAAAAATAAACCTAAATTAAACCTAAACCTAAAAAAATAAACTAAAATAAAAAAAACCTAAATTAAAATAAAAAAACCTAAAATAAATAAACTATACTTAATAAAAAAATAAACTTAAATAGAAATAAGAAATAAAATAAACTAAATAAATGGAAACCTACTAATTTAATTAATTTAAAAAATAATAATTAAAATAAAAATAATAATAATAATAACCTTTACCCTAACCCTAAACCTTAAACCCTAAACCCTAAAACCCTAAACCTACAACCCTAAACCCTAAACCTAAAAAACCCTAAACCTAAACCCTAAACCCTAAAACCTAAAACCCTAAACCTAAACCTAAACCCAAACCCTAAACCCTAAAACCTAAAACCTAAAACCTAATCCCTTAAATTTCCTAAAATAAAATAAAGCTTTATATGCCATAACCGCTTGTCTCAACTTTCAAAGATGCTAAAGGGTAGCTTATTCGTGGACAAATGAAGAAAGAATCTACTTAAGTTCAGACACCTAAGTGTATTTGTAATCCTCTTCTATAGCTGAGATATCCTATCTAATAATAGAACTACTATCTAATCGATATTGTCTTCTCAATTGCAGCTCTTTCAATTTAGCAAATAAGTCGATGAGCTAAATATGTGATTTAAAAAGCTCTCTTTAGTAGGATTTCAATGCTTTGAGACTGTGCTCGAGATGTTGGTGAATTAGGGAGACTTGATGCGAAGTATTGCTGAATGAGATTTTACAATAGTGATTGTATCTGATAAAATCTATAGATAAGTAATGCATAACTAGAATAAATCAAACTGAATGTCTCTACACTGGGATTTCCAAAATAATAGCTCTCCTACTTTGAGATTCAACGCAGCAACATAATGTAACAAATAATTCTCTTCAAAACAAAAGCAAGAAAGCTCAAAAAACTCCTAAGTCAATGCTTAGAAAGAGGCATAGTGTTGTGATAGATTTAGACACTCAGATTTTTTTCGACATCTAAAATATGATTTAAGAGAGATTTTGGATCCCAACATAGTATCTATCATCTTTTCTATTTTTCTTTTATTGGTAGTAGTGTTACTTCATTTAGATGTATTCATTTGAATTTGATTTAATGGTGGAAAGAATAATTCCTACATTTGACATTCTTTTAAGTGCAAGAATTTTGATGTTATTTGAAATCTAAAGTTTGTTGAAAAGCCACATGCAAATTAATTTTATGTCTCTTTTAAGTTTAGGGCTCAACTCGATCTAAACCTAAACAACATTAGCTTAATCATTCCCTAATTTAGAAGACAACAAGAATACTTCAAATTTGTTCATGTACTCATTTATAATTTTGGTTTTTTGCTTTAGCAAGTAAAACTCTAAACAATTGATCTTAGTCAGATAAAGACAAGTATTTTTTTAACAACAATTTCATTTCAACCATGTAATAACTTGTTCTAATCCCAATCTTCTTAGCTCTTTAATTTTATCTAATAAATTTTATTAGCAGATGTTTTAGTTTTATAAATCCCAATATTCAAGGCTCACCAGACCATAAACCCTAAACCCTCAAACTAACCCTAAACCCAAAACTCTAAATGATAAACCTACAACCCTAAATCCTAAACCCTAAAACCTAAACCCTAAACCCTAAACCCTAAACCCTAAACCCTAAACCCAAAACCCTAAACCATAAACCTAAACTATAAACTCCTAAACCCTAAACCCTAAATCATAAACCCTAAACCCTAAACCCTAAACCCTAAATTGTAAACCTTAAATTGATCCTAAATGCTTAACCCTAAACACTAAACTCTAACCCTAACCCTAAACTAAACTCCTAAATTAAACCCTAAACCTAAAACCTTAAAACCCTAAACTAAAAAAATCCTAAACTCTAAACCATAAACTAACCTAAAACCCTGTAACCTAAACCCTAAACCCTAAACCCTAAAACTCAAAAACCCTAAAGCCAAAACTAAACAAGAAAACTCCTAATCCCTAAACTCCCTAACCCTAAACCTTAAACCCTAAACCATAAAACCCTAAATCCTAAACCCTACATCATAAAACTTACCACCCTAAACCTATAACCCTAAACCCTAAAGCCCAAACCCTAAACTCTAAACCTTAAACCCTAAACCCTAAATCCTAAAAACCTAAAACCTAAACCTAAACAAAATAATAGAGATTTTGGCTACAAATGATTAGCCTAAATTTCTCTAATATAAATAAAATTGTAGGTAGCTTCCGTGGAAAATGAAGAAAGAATCTACTTAAGTTCATACACCTACCAATGATCTATGAGCAATCATCTTCTATAGTGATAACCTATCTATTAATAGAACTCCTCTAATCATATCTTCTCAACAGTAGCTCTTTCAATTTAGCATATATGAGGAGCTAACTCTATGCTTTAAAAAAGATCTCTTTAATAGGATTTCAATTTTGAGACTGTGTCAAGATGTTGGCAATTAGGGAGACTTGATGCAAAGTTTGTTAAATGAGATTTTACAATAGTGATTGTATTACAAAATCTCTTGATAAGTAGTGTGTAACTAGAATAATTCAAACTCAATATCTCTACATAAGGATTTCCAAAACTATAGAACTCCTACTTTGAGTCTCAACACGAGAATATAATGTAACAAATAATTTGCTTCAACACAAAAGCAAGAAATATCAAGTAAAACTCCTAAGTCAATGCTTATAAATAGGTGGCATAATGTTGTGAGAGATTTAGACACTCACGATTTTCTATTGACATCTAAAATATGATTTAAGAGAGATTTTGATCCCAACATAGTATCTATCATCTTTTCTATTTTTTTTTTTTGGTAGAATGTTACTTCATTTAGATGTATTCATTTGAATTTGATTTAATGGTGGAAAGAATAACATTTATTTGATGACATTCTTTTAGGTGAAAGAATTTTGATGTTATTTGAAATCTAAAGTTTGTTGAAAAGCCACATGCAAATTAATTTTATGTAGTGTCTCTTTTAAGTTTAGGCTCAAGTCGATCTAAACCTAAACAACATTAGCTTAATCATTATAATTTTAGAAGACAATAGAATAAATTTGTTCATGTACTAATTTATAGTTTTGGTTTTTTGCTTTAACAAGTAAAACTCTAAACAATTGATCTTTTTAGGATAAAGACAAGTATTTTTTTAACAACAATTTCATTTCAACCATGTAATAACTTGTTCTAATCCCAATCTTCCAGGCTCTCTATTTCTACCTAGTAGATTTTATTTAGTATGTTTTAGTATTATAAATCCCAATCTACAAGGCTCACCAAACCCTAAATCCTAAATAAACACAAAACCCTAAGCCCTAAACCCTAAAACCCTAAACCCTAAACCCTAAACCCTAAACCCTAAGCCTTAAAAAACCTTAAACCCTAAACCATAAACCCAAAAAAAACCCTAACTCTATACCTAAACTCCTAAACTAAACCTAAAACTTAAACCTAAACCATAAACTAACCCTAAACCTTAAAAAATCCTAAATCCTAAACCCTAAACCAAAAACTAACCCTAAACCCTAAGCTATCCCTAAATCCTAAACCCTAAACCATAAAAACCCAAAATCCTAAAGCCTAAACACTAAACCCTAAACCCTAAACCCTAAACCCTAAACCCTTACCTTAAACCTTAAAACCTAAAAGCATAAGCCATAAAACCCTAAATCCTAAACCCTAAACCCTAAACCCTAAACTTGAAACCCTAAACCTAAATCCTAAATACCTAAATACCTAAACCTAAACTAAATAAAAATTAAAAATAAAATAAATAAAAACACTTAAACCTAAAAAAATAAAATAATAAAATAAAATAAAAACTTAAACCTAAACCTAAACATAAACCTAAAAATAAAATAAAAAAAATAAAACAAAAATAAAATAAATAAAAACTTAAACTAAACTAAATAAAATAAAATAAACTTAAGAATAAAAAACCTAAATAAAATAAAAACTAAATGTAAAATAAAATAAAATAAAACCTAAATGAAAACCTAAACCTAAAAAAATAAAACTAAAAATAAAACCTAAAAATAAATAAAAAATAAAACCTTAACCCTAAACTAAAAAAACCTAAACCTAAAATTAAAATTAAATAAATATAAACTAAAACTAAAATAAACTAAACTAAAATAAATAAAACTTAACCCTAAAATATAAATAAAATAAAATAAAAACTAAATAAAAACCTAAACCTAAAAGTAAATATAATATAAACCTAAACCCTAACTAAAAAAAAAGCTAACCCTAAAAAAATTAAATAAAACTAAACCTAAACTAAAATTAAATAAACTAAAATAAATAAAACCTAAATAAACCTAAAATAAACTAAGCCTAAACCTAAACCTAAACAAAATAAAATAAAATAAACTAAAAATAAACCTAAACCTAAACTAAAATAGAAAACCTAAAAAATAAACCTAAAATCAAAACCTAAACCCTAAATAAATAAAATTAAATAAAAACATAAACCAAAACCTAAAAATAAAAAATAAAACCTAAACCTAAAAAATAAAATAAAAAATACTAAACTAAAAAATAAACCTAAACCTAAACTTAACCCTAAAAAACATACTAAATTAAAAAACCAAAAATAAAATAAATAAAATAAACTTAATAAAATTAAAAATAAACTAAAATAAATAAAAAATAAAATAAATAAACTAAATAAACCTAAACCTACCAATTTACTTAATTTTAAAAAAATATAAAAAATATAAAAATAAAAAAACCTAATCCTAAACCCTAAACCCTAACCCCTAAACCTAAAACCCTAAACCCTAAAGTCCTAAACCCTAAACCCTAAACACTTAACCTAAACCCTAAACCTAAAACCCCAATAAAAACCCTAAACCCTAAATCCTAAATCCTAAAACCTATAACTATATACCCTAAACCGTAAACCCCAAATCCCAAACCCTAAACATTTAAACCTTAAACCAACCCTAAACCCTAAACCCTAAACCCTAAAAACCTTAAACCCTAAACCCTAAACCTGAAACTTTAAACCTTAAAACTTAAACTAGCCTTAAAAAAATAAAAAATAAAACCTAAAATATAATATAATAAAAGAAAAACTAAATAAAACCTAAAGCTAAAAATATACCTAAAAAGAATACCTAAACCATAAACTAAAGAAAAAAAACTAAAACTATAATAGAAATAAAATAAATAAAATAAAATAAACATAAACTTAAACTAAAATAAACTAAAATAAATAAATAAAACCTAAACCTAAACTTAAACCTAAACCTAAACCTAAATTAAATTTAATAAAATAAATTAAAAATAAACTTAAACTAAACTAAAAATTATAACCTAAAATTAAACATAAAATAAAAACCTAAAACCTAAACCTAAAAAGATAAAATAAAAACCTAAACCTAATCCTACAAATATAAAATAAAACTTAAACCTAAAAAATAAAATAAAATGAAAACTAAACATAAAAATAAATCTACACCTAAACCTGAACCTAAAAAATAAACTAAAATAAAAACCTAAACTAAAATAAATAAACCTAAAATAAATAAACTAAACTAAATAAAAATAGAAAGTAAATTAAACTAAAATAAATAAAAAACAAACTAAATAAACCTAAACCTATGAGTATACTTAATTGAAAAAAATAAAAATAAAAAATAAAAATAAATCCAAAACACCCTAAACCTAAGTCCTAAACACTAAACTAACTTAAACTAAACCAAAACCCCAAACCAAACTAAAGCCTAAACCTAAAAAAATAATAAAATAAAACCTAAACCTAAAAATAAAATAAAATAAAACTAAACTAAAAAAAATAAAACATAAACTTAAAAACTAAAACCAAGATAAAAATAAACTAAAATAAATAAACCTAAATAAAATAAATAATAAAGAATAAAACCTAAAAATAAAATATAAATAAAATTAATAAATAAATACTAAATAAACTAAAAACCTAAATATCTGGTTTACTATTTTTTTTAAAAACCTACTCTAGGCTACACTGAGCCCTAAGTGACATGGGCCCTAGGCTTGACCCTGGGCCCTAGGCCCTAAACTGGCCCCACATGCCAGGCCCTAGGCCTAAACAACTGACTACTAAATACCTTATAAATAAATAAACCTATAGATAAAGACCAACCCTAAAAAACTAGGCCTTGATAAAATGACCTAAACTAGGCTAGGCTAAGATTACTAGGCTAAAGATAAATAAAACTAAACCTAAACCTAAATGCTAAGATTAAAAAAAACAAAATAAAAACCTAAACTAAAAATAAACCTAAAATAAATAAAAATAAAGCCTAAAATCTAAAATAATAAAATGAAATAAAGCTTAGCCTAAATCTAAAGATAAAAATAAAAAAGAGCCTAAAATAAATTAAAATAAGATTAGGCTGAAAATTAAACTGAGCCTAAACCAAAGAATGAAGCTAAGATAAAATGAAACTAAGATAAATGAACTAAAATGATAAACTAGGCTAAATAAAAAAAAATAACCTAAATAAATAAAGATACTAAATAAATAAAATAAACTGGATAAAACAAAATAAATAGCCATGGTTTGTTTAGTTTTAAAGATCATGACCATGGGCTCTGAGCCACAAACCACTGAGCCTAGGCCACAGGCCCTAGCCTGGCCCTGGCCCTAGGCCCTGAGGCCCTAGGCCTATCTGGCCCAGAATAAAGACCTGATCCCTGAGGCTGCCCAGGCCCTGATACTGAGCCACAGGCCAGGCACTGGGCCACTGAGCCACAGACCTGGCTGACCTGGCCACTGGGCCCACAGGCCCTAGGCATGAGCCCTAGGCCCTGGGTAAGCTGGCTGTGGGCCATGGGCCCAAAGATCCTGGATCCTGGGCCATGAGTGATCCTGGGCTGGATTCTGGGCTGGCCCTAGGCCATGGCTGGGCCACTGAGGCACTAAAAGCCTGATCCTGAGCCCACAGGCCCCCAGACCCTAGGCCCTGGCCTGGGCCCTGGGCCCTGATCATTATGGCCACCCAGGCCACCAGATGAGGCCCACCCAGGCCCTGGGCCCTCCAAACCACACTCATTGATAAACTAACCCTGATCTTGGGCCCTCCTTACCCTAACCCTAACCCTAACAGTCCTGGGCCCTAAACTAAAAACCCTTGGTGATTTTGTCACCTTGTTGTTTTGTTGATCGGATGGTTTTCTAGTTGGTTTGGTTGTCCTTTCTCTCTTGGTTTTGTTCCTACTGCTAAGAGGAGCTGTGTGACCTTAAGGGCTCTTTATTTTTTGGTTGTAGCTTAGAGAACTATTTTCTTGTGACTATCTATCCTTTTTTAGTGCTATTCTAGATGAGTGTAAGGTTGGATGCTTCTGGATTATTATATCTTCTGAATATTGGGTCTGCCTTCTGTGATACTGAGGTTCTATTTTTTATTTGTGTTTTGAACTGGAAGGCTGCAAACTACTAGTTGGATGTTTTGGACTTGGCTGATGATGAATCTGTTAGGGTTCTTATTTGAGACTATCTCTGAGTTGTTGGATTATTTGTGATCCTAAAGGGCTCTTACTTTTTCTATTTTTGGCTACTATATCTATTTAAAGCGATTCTCATCCTTGGATTTGGATTGGTGGGCTTTGTCTGACTTTCCTTGGGATTTTTTTTTAATGTTATGAATGGATGACTCTTTTTCTTTCATCTTGATGGTTCTAAGTCTATTGATTTGAATGTAGTCTTGGTGGCTTGCGTGAGCGCCTTGCTATTTCTTGGATTGGGTGCTCTTAGCTAGTTTGGTCAAAAGAGTATTTACCTTGTTATAATTTTCCTGATCTTTTTGAGTCTATGTTTGGAATCAGTTACTTACTTTCCCATTCTTCTTTTCTTATTTCTACCTACAAGGATTTTCATTTCTAGACTGTGGTTGAACTTCTTCCCTTTCTGTTTTGATGGTTTCCTTACTTCTAACATTCTTGATGTTAGTCTTACTGTTCCTCTGTATATTATTATTTTTAGTTTTTTGCATGTTTGTTTAATGAATGACCTTATCAACTATGGTCCTCCTTTTTTCCTTTGTTTGGTCTCTATTTAGTCCTTTTTCCCATATTGTGAGGTTTGCTCCTACAAATTATGTTAGCAATTCTTGGTGATGGCTTTGGTGGTGCTCCCTCTGGTCTAATGCTTTCCTAGTGGGTTACCTCCTTATTTGCTTTGTTAAGTTTAATAAATATATTTATTGGGTGTTTGTGGTTATATTTTATGTTTTGAAGTTTTATCAATTTTGTGTGATGATCGTCATTGGATAAGGTGCTACGAGGTAACCCTTCACTTGAGTTTGGATGCTTACATATGGTGCTGCTCCTTAAGATGATTATAATTGAGCCTAAGCCTTTTCTTCATCTTTTTACTGCTTTTGCTCTTGTATTTTATGCTTAATTAACTATTTCATTATCTATACTCATCCCTTTACAAGCTTGTTGCAGATCTCTGGTACAGGTTGGGAAACTTTTGCTGCTTGATTATGCTGGTTTCAAAAGGAGCAGAGGAAGATTGCTGTTGATTTCAAGGATTATTTTTGGTGGATCTCTGTTTCTTTTTTTATTAGCATACTTTCATTATCTATTGTATTAGCTAGGGCTTATCTCCTTAGGACTTTTGTAGCTCTTTGAGCATTAGCTTAGAGATTTGCCCTCTAAGGACTTTGTACCTTTTCTTTGGGAAATAAAATTTTCTAATTTCCAAAACTAAAACCCTAAAACTACCATAAACCCTAAACCTACCATCTAACCTAACCATAAACCACAGGCCATCAACTAACCCTAAGCCCACCAAACCCAAACCCTGAGCCCTAGGCCCAAACCTAGGCCCTGAGCCTGAACACTAGGCTGAGGCCACCAGCTACTGGCAGAGCCCTAAACCCTAACCTGAGCCACTGACCACAAATCCTAGGCCAAACCCTGGCCCAGGCCCTGAGCCCTAAATCCTAAACCTAAAAACTGAGCCTAGCTAAAATAAGATAAAGATAAAAGATGATAAAGGCCTAAAAGAGTGATAAGATAAATAAAAATAAAGAGCTTAAGCCCAGAGCCTAAAATGCCTAAAGATAAAATAGATAAAGATGATTAAAGATAAAGATAAGATAAAGAAACTAGGCTAAATAAAAATGACCTAAATAAAACCCAATATATAAAACTAAATAAAGATAAAATAAAATAAAATAAAAAACAAAATAAACCTAATAAGATAAAACTAAAATAAAAAAAAATAAATAACATAGACTTGAAACTAAACTAAAAAATCCTAAACCAAAAATAAAAATAAAATAAATCAAACTAAACTAAAATAAACTAAAATGCATAAACCTAAACTAAGCCTAAAAATAAACCTAAACTGACTAAATAAAAAAATAAAAATAAACCTAAACTCTAAAAAATAATCTCAAAATAAACCTATAAGATCTTAAAACCTAAACCAAAATAAAATAAAAAACCTAAATCTAAAAAGATCCTAAAAAATAAAATAAAATAACTACAAATAAACCTAAAACTTAAACCTTAATAATAAATTAAAACCTAAAAATAAATAAACTAAACTAAATAAAATAAAAAAACTAAATAAATAAAATGGTAACTAAGATAAATATAAATAAAATATACTAAATAAACCTAAACTGTCGGTTTGTTTTTTTTTTAAAAAAACAACCACACCCTAAACCACCCCCTACCAAAGCCTGTAAAAAAACCAAACCTAGGCCCTAAACTAAC
>JAKCPB010002086.1:0-47500 GCA_021442155.1 Cymbidium sinense | reverse complement strand
ATCTCAATTGTGATTCTAATTCATTTGATGAACTTATTAGTCTACGAAATCGAAGGATTACGTAATTCGTCAGAAAAAGGGATGATAGCTACTTTTTTCTCTATAACAGGGTTTTTAGTTATTCGTTGGATTTCTTCGGGACATTTTCCTTTAAGTAATTTATACGAATCGTTAATCTTCCTTTCATGGAGTTTATCCATTATTCATATGATTCCGTATCTTGGGAATCATAAAATGATTTAAGCGCAATAACTGCACCAAGTGTTATTTTTACCCAAGGTTTTGCCACGTCAGGTCTTTCAACTGAAATGCATAAACCCGTAATATTAGTGCCTGCTCTACAATCTCAGTGGTTAATAATGCATGTAAGTATGATGCTCTTGAGCTATGCAGCTCTTTTATGCGGATCGTTATTATCAGTTGCTCTTATAGTGATTACATTTCAAAAAAGAATCGATTCTTTTTTGAAAAACAATAATTTTTTAAGTTTAAGGAAGTCGTTTTTCTTTGGTGATATGGAATATTTGAACGAAAAAGGAAGTGTATTAAAAAAGACTTATTTTCTCTCATTTCAAAATTTTTACAAATATCAATTAATTCAGCGTTTGGATTATTGGAGTTATCGTGTCATTAGTTTAGGATTTACCTTTTTAACCATAGGCATTCTTTCTGGAGCAGTATGGGCTAATGAAGCATGGGGTTCGTATTGGAATTGGGACCCTAAGGAAACTTGGGCATTTATTACTTGGACCATATTTGCAATTTATTTACATACTAGAAAAGATTCAAAATTGCAAGATCAAGGTACAAATTCGGCATTTGTAGCTTCTATAGGATTTCTCCTAATTTGGATATGCTATTTTGGGATCAATATATTAGGAATCGGGTTCCATAGTTATGGTTCATTCCAATTACTATCTAATTGAATAAAATAAACTACATAAAGAATACATAAAAAAATCGTCTGATACACAATGAAATTTTGTGCAAGTTTTTGAGAACCTTTTAAATAGAGGAATTATTCAAATGGTTCTCAAAAACTAAAAACTTTAGATGTATCTCATTAAAATAATTAATAATGAACTTCATTGCCGAATATGAAATTACAAATCTAAATGATAAATAGTACCTTGTCAACCGATAACGGGAGAACGAAATCAGGATAAATACCAAATGGTAAAGATATCGAGAATCAAAAAAATTCGAATTTGGAATATTGAATAGCTTGTATCCATAGAAAATCTGACGTAACATAGATAATAAAAAAATAGGAGTTAATATCATTCCAATTGCCATTACAAAAGTAATCAAAATTTTTGGCATTGGGATAGATATCCCCCCCATCTCTTCGAGATAAACAAAACATATTCTATCACAACTTGTTCCTGCTAAGAAAAAAAGTGCAGCACCAATCAATCCATGAGAAAGTATTTGTAAAATGGCTCCATTAAGTCCCATGCCAGTTATAGAACCAATTCCTATAATTATGAAACCCATGTGAGATACGGAAGAATAAGCAACACGTTTTTTTAAATTGCGTTGACCAAGAGAGGTTGAAGCTGCATAAATGATTTGTATTGTTCCTACTATCACCAACCAGGGAGATAATCTAGAATGAGCGTGAGCTAATAATTCCATATTGATCCGAATCAATCCATATGCTCCCATCTTTAATAAGATTCCAGCTAAAAGCATACATGTACTGTAATGTGCTTCTCCGTGGGTATCTGGTAACCATGTATGTAGGGGTATCATCGGCGATTTGACAGCATAAGCAATAAGAAAACCAAAATATAGTATTATTTATAATGCTGCAGGATACGATTTATTAGCTCATTTTTCTAAATCTAATGTTGGTTCATTGGAACCATATAAACCTATACCTAGAACTCCTATTAAGAGAAAAATGGAACCTCCGGCAGTGCAAAATCAACTTTGTAGCCGAGTACAGGCGTTTTTCCTCCCCACATGGATAAAAGTAAATAAACAGGAATTAATTCTAATTCCCACATGATGAAAAAAAGTAAAAGGTCTCGAGAAGAAAATGATCCTATTTGGCCACTATACATTGCTAACATCAATAAATAGAAAAATCGCGGATTTAGAGTAACTGGCCAAGCTGCTAAAGTAGCTAAAGTAGTGATAAATCCTGTCAGTAAAATGGGTCCTATGGAAAGTCCATCGATTCCCAGTCTCCAGTGAAAATCAAAAAGATTGATCCATTTCAAATCCTCCTTCAATTGGGTTAATGGATCGTCCAATTTGAAATGATAACAAAATACATAGCTCATTAGAAGGAGCTCTAGTATACATATACATATAGTGTACCACCTATACACCTGATTTCCCCTATGAGGGAAAAAGACAATTGAAGAACCCGCGAATATGGGCAAAACAAGAAGTATTGTTAACCAAGGAAAATAACTCGTGATAAAGACAAGATAAAATTAGACCAGAAAAGCCCGTGCTCGGGAGAAGAATAATATATTTTCTTTTCTCGAGCACGGGCTTTTTTCAGTAAAGAGGAATCAACTGATTCAAGTGGAGTTTTTTGTCAAATATCAATAGGAAAGACCCATGCTGCGAGTTGTTTCATGCCATAAATAAACACGGACACTCAAAAAATCCGTTGGACAAGCGGATTCACATCTTTTACAACCTACACAATCCTCGGTTCTTGGGGCAGAAGCAATTTGCTTAGCTTTACATCCGTCCCAAGGTATCATTTCCAATACATCCGTGGGACAAGCTCGAACACATTGGGTACATCCTATACATGTATCATAAATCTTTACTGAATGTGACATTGGGTCTATAAATTCCAATTTTGAACACAAAAGATTTTCAATCTGGTAAAATAAGAAAATGAAATAAATCATATATTTTTATTGTAGACACCAGACGAATCAATGATTTATAAAATCTTAAGAATTAATCTATTTTTTAATCTGTTTATGATAAAGGGCCAAGATACTTTGATTTCCATTTCAATAACCATTAAATATGAGAATATGAGTTTACAAATTCAATTCATGTTAATTTTACTTAATTTTACTATATATCTATATAGATATAGAAATCTAATATTTTATAAATAGAATAGAATATAGAAATCTAATTCAGGATATGATAATATATTATATATCAAATCAATACATTTGTTATTAGGTTAGTGATAGAATAGGTTAGTAACTCTAAATCATAAATCTATATGAAAAATATAAGAAAATAAATAAGAAAATAATATGAATAGAATTCAATAGAATATTTTAGAATATTTTAAAAGTCTTATGTTTTTCTTTATATGGGAAAATAGAAGAATTATGACTAATTATTCAGCAAATTCGATTGATTGATACGAGTTGATTTTCTGTTACGATGGATCGACGAAACAATAGTTATGCTTCTGCAATACTATAACAAAGATTGCAAAAATTTCTCCTTTTAATTGTCGACTATCAAATATATCGGAAAATGTGACGAGATTTATATTCACCGAATTCAGTATAAGCTCAAGACACATAAGTGCTCTAACCATGCTTCGGCTTGTGATCAGTCCATAGATACCGATAGAAAATAAATAAACACTTAGACAAAGTACATGTTCTAACATCATTGATAAATTCCTCATCTATCTCAATTCATTTCAATATGAGAACAAAAAAACCGATTCAGTTGACTAGAATAGAAGAATTACAGAACAAAAGAAGATATTCACAGTAGATTGAGATTCAATCCATTTTCATTCTTGAAATTTCAAGAATGAAGTTCTTATTAGACTAGATTATTGATATTAGATTATTGACGAGCCATAGTAATTGCACCTATCAAAGAAACTAAAAGAATTATAGAAATGAGTTCAAAAGGAAGATAAAAATCTGTGGATAAATGAATCCCAATTTGTTGAACGTTACTTATTAAGTCCTTTTCTATAATCTGATTTGATCTTGTAGTCCGAAAAATTCCGTACCATGACGTATTTGGGATAGTAGTCATTAATGAAAAAAAATACTTGTACAAACCAATGAAGTGATTCTATCTCCAATGGTCCACAAATAGGAATCATTGGAATATTCTGAATCGTTCATGAACATCACAGCAAATATGATTAATACATTTATGGCTCCCACATAAATAAGGAACTGCGCAGCTACAAAATAGGAATTCAATGAAATATAGAATAAGGATATACAAACGAGAACCAATCCCAATGAAAAGGCAGAATCAATGGGATTGGTAAGTAACTACTCCCAGACCTCCTAATATAATAACTGATCCCAGAAATACTACAAGAATATCATGTATTGGTCCAGGTAAATCCATTCTGAAATAAAAGATAAATAAATAAGTCAAAATATTTCATGACCTTACTAAGGATTCAGTAAAGGAACTATTTTTTTATATGAGACCTTTCTAATTGAATGAAAAAGAATGAAAAAATGGATATCATTAGATAGATAAAATAAAATTCTTTGACTAATCCTACTTTATTCTAATTTATTCTAAACCAAAGCTTAGTAATTGGTAATCATTCTTGAACCAAGGAAGGGGTTTTCTTTTTTCATTTGATTTGTTGAATCCATAACTGTTTGAATTGTATAATCTCCAATTATTGAAACTGGTAACCGACCTAAAGAAATTTGATTATAATTCAATTCGTGACGATCATAAGTGGAAAGTTCATATTCTTCAGTCATTGATAAACAGTTTGTTGGACAATACTCGACACAGTTACCGCAAAATATACAGACACCAAAATCAATACTATAATGAAGCAGTTGTTTTTTCTTAATATCTTTTTCCAATTTCCAATCAACAATAGGAAGGTCTATTGGACATACGCGGACACATACTTCACAAGCAATACATTTATCAAATTCAAAGTGGATTCGAAAACGCTCTGATGTGATTGATTTTTCATAAGGATATTGAATAGTTACAGGTAAACGATTTGTATGGGATAAGGTAATTATGAAACTTTGTCCAATGTACCTTGCGGCTCGTATTGTTTGTTTGCCATAATTCATGAACCCAGTAATCATAGGTAACATATTTTAGATATCCATCAATAAGATTGATGTTTATGTTTCTTGGGTGAGATAAGTTAGAAATATAGAATATTCATTATTGTTTTCTCTTAATTTCTTATTTTTATTTCTACTTTTTTTCTTTCTACTTTATAGTGAAACAAGTTGAAAAGAAGTTGTCAATAATAGATTACCTAGAGAAATAGGTAAAAGAAATTTCCATCCAAGATTTAATAATTGATCCATTCTCATCCTAGGTAAAGTCCATCTTGTTGTGATAGGAATGAACAGAAACAAATAAGCTTTAGCTAATGTAATAAAGATACTAATTGCTATTACAAAGACTCTAAACATTTTATTTATTCCAAAAGTTCAGTAAGAGATATGTACGGAATAGAAAAATTCCACCCACCTAAATAAAGAACTGTTACAAATAATGAAGAAACTAATAGATTTAGGTAAGAAGCAAGATAAAAGAATCCGTATTTTATACCTGAATATTCGGTTTGATAACCTGCTACTAATTCCTCCTCTGCTTCTGGTAAATCAAAGGTAATCTTTCACATTCTGCTAGAGAAGATATTAGAAAACTAGAAATCCTATGGGGCAGATTCCATCCCCCAAAACCATATTTGGACTGTGCCTCAATTATATCAACTGTACTTGAACTGTTAGATAATTCTAGTCGATGATAACATCACTGCTCCCATCGTATTCCAAAACCGTACATGAAACCTAAGCTTCATAAGGCTCCTTTATGGCCACAAAGAAATGTAAGGTAAGGACTAGTTTAGTATTCTTGCTCTCCTTGGACCCTAGGTAAATACAATGTAAAGATAAACTGGATGTTGGAGTCCTCAATTCGACCAATAAAATTCTGTCTGCTAGAATAAGAAAAAGCACTTCCAAATGGATCTCATCCCTTATAATAAGAATATTCTAATGAATAGAATCAAAAATTCTTTTTGTTCAGCAATAACTTAAGCCTTCAATAAAATACTGGTTATATTCATAAATAGAAAGATTTAGACATTAGTTAATGAATCATGATAAGAATTTCCATATGCATATGTATCAAGAAAGAAAGATTTTCTTATTATTCCCGTTTTATTCTTTTTTATTTTTTTTATTATATTATCATATTGCATTCTATTTGTCTTGTTCCTTTTCTTCTTTCTCAAAACTAAAAAAAGAAAAGAAAATACTAATAACTGAACTAAGAAAAAAGAATTAAAAAATCAAAAGGAACAAGGATAATAATAAGAAACTCAAAGAAGAAATTCAAATTTAATTAACGAGTTTTGGTTCCCAATATCTAACTGATCTATTAATTTCTTATAACGCATTTTATTTTTCTTTGACAAATAAGTCAATAATCGTTGACGTTTTCCCAGAATTATTCGTAGACCCCTTTGCGATAAAAAACTCTCTTTTGTGCAATTGTAAATGTGAAGTAAGTCTCTGTATCTTATTGGTGAAATGGGATACTTGAAATTCAACAGACCCACTATTTTCTTCTTTTTTCTTCTTGTGTAATAACTGAGATCAATGATTTTTTGACCATAAATTAAAGTTTCTATTTTTCTTTTCTTTGAATTTTACCGATCGGGAAAAATAATAATATTTCTTAGGCCAGTTATTTTTATCTAGTATACATCAAAATTGTATTTTATTCATATACTACTTTGTTTTTTATTTATGTGGTTTATGTTTTGTATATTTGATCCAAATATACAAAACATATATGTATTCAGGAACTAGAACAATTGATTTTTACTTAAAAGGATTCCGCTCTTCCTAGTGAAAATTAATACACTATGAAATTAGCATCATGTATTAGAATATTACACAGTGTATATGTTTCGGCTTTTATCTACCTAATCTACCTAATAAATTAATCCACTATAAATCTTTTTCATTTTTCATTGGGATTGAATTCATTCTGAATTGTGAATACATATGTATTCTTGACATACTAAAACGACTGCCATTATTGGTATCAAACCAATAGCGATTCATACAAGCTACATCTTCTAATCGATAATTGGGCCAAAGAAACAATTTGAATTTAATGAGATTTTTTCTATCTGTATTAATATGTTTGTTCTCATTGAAAAATTTCCCACATTTTCTTATTTTGTTTTCGTTGCAAAATCTTGGACTTCTATCCACAACATTAAAATTTGGCAAATTGAAACAAATTCAATTCGAAATTCTCTACGACGTCTGGGAGATAGAATATTTTCAGAATAAGTAAATCATAATGATTTTTGTCTCCACTCAAAAAATATGTTGCTGTGTTGTGCAATGGATTTTTCAACCTCCTTTTTATCAATATATCTTTTTTTGTGTATTTTGGATTTGTTTGGTGTTTCTTATTATCAACCAATGAAATATCCATAGTTTGATATATAATAGATTTTCCGTTCCTTCGTATAGATAGACAAATTGGTTCAATAATAAATATTCCCTTTCTTATCAATTCTGCAAGAACTAGGTCCTTTTGAATCAGCATTTCATCTAGATTTATTTCACCTCTTTGAATCGAAGATATAGCAATATCCTTTGGATTTATCAGTCTAAGTAGGAGACAATATACCCTGATATTTTTCATTATTTTATTATTCAAGGGATCAGCCCATCTTAGTTGAAAAAGGAAATATTTTTTCAAAAAAAATCCAGTTCCGTTTCATTCTTGCTCTTATATTGTTTTATATCCTTTTAGTTTGAATCTTGCGTAATCTTCTTCAACCTTGGAATTTCCTAATTCAAGATCTTTTCTTTATATGATTTCTTTGGATTTACATTAATGTTTTTACTTGTTTCATTTATATAAAAATGAAAAAGGAGTGATTTGATTGGGACGATCCAAGGTTTAATTTTATATACATCAAAAAGTAGCACAAATTTTGGGAAGAACCAAGTTTCTAGATTGGATATAGTATCATGATTTGATGCCGTATGATAGAACCTTTTTTGATTGCATGGGAATGAAAAAAAAGATCTTTTTTTTCATTTTTTTTAAATTATTAATTTCAGTCTTAGTATTTTTATGAATCTTGATGCCAATATGTGCATTGGCCCAGATCTCAATATTCTTTATAAAACAAAGATGAAGAATTCTACAATCAAAATATTTTCTATCCAAACTATTTCTATTTCTATCAATAAGATATCCTTTTTCTAGATAATCATTACTCGGTATACTTACTAATACATAAAATAATTCAGGTTTCAATGTATTGAAATGATATGGAATTTCTTGGTCCCCGTTTCTTTCTAATGTTGATTCAGAAGTGTATAAATTAGGGAGGCTTATGTAATTATAAGATAAAAGATCATATCTGTAATGTTTTTTCCATTTGTTTTTTTGACTCATAAATGAATTTACTGCATAGTCATTTTTTTTCATGGAATAAATGAATTGATATTTTTTATATAAATCCAATTGGTTTGATTCCTTGTTTTTAATCATACAATGTTTATTTATTCTATTTCGGTATTCTTTAGGTACTAATCGAGACCTTTTTTTTTGAGATAAATCGTATTGATAAGAAAATTTTTCCATTCGTTCATTGTATGTATGAATTTTTTTTATGTCTTGATTTAGAATTAAATATTCCGTGGATCATAAAATAGTTTTTAAATTATCCTTAAAAAAAGGATAGCTCCCTTGATATTGAAGTACAGGTCTCAATTGAGACTTATTAAGTAATTGATTTTGTGATATTTTGTAAAAAAACATATGCTTGGGACAGGGAAGATAAGTTCCAATAAGTATTGAAATTTTGATTGCTATTCTTAGTATTATCAGTATTTGAAAACAATTCTTTTATAGTCAAAATAAAATTCATTGTATTTTGATTTGTTTCATCAATTCCTTCTTGTTCTTTATTTATTTCATTGTTGTAAATGGGTTTATTAAAGATCTTTTGTTGATTCAAAGAAAAGTTGTGTATTTATCTTAGAAATGGTAATGGTACATAGCAAAATATCTATGTAGATTTTTCAATGAATGATTTAATAAAGTAGTGTGATTTACGCATTAATCGGATATTCTTCTTTTTAATGTTTTCCAAAATGTTTGTGATCCCGATCTTTTATTATCATAAATTATAACTATTTCTTTTTTTTTTCTTGTCTTTTGCGGTTCGTTCAATTTGATTCTTGATTTTGATTGTTTTATCAGAAAGATCTTTAATTCTTCTTTCTATTAGTGAATAATTTAACCAATCCATTGTTCGATTTATAACGAACGATTCTCGAAGAATCTTATTATTTCTTTTGAAATCTTTTTTTTTTCATTCGGTTCATATACTTTTTTTATCCTCAATTCAAATAAGAAATTTGGATTTACTTTCTCCAGTTTTTCATTATTAGGTTGATAACTCGAACTCTTTTATGACTCCTTTTGTTTTTTTTATAACTTTTAAAAGGATTTTATTTTTTATTGAAAAATTTTAGAACTTGTAAAATCTTTTTTTGCTTTTTTTTTTTATTTTTGGAGTTCTTTATAAATAGGTTCAAAAAAAGGTCGTTTCAGGGAAAACCAAAGGGAAGTTCCGCTTCCATTCCCCAGACTGTTAAAAAACAAAATTTAGTTTTTTTCTCTTTTTTTCATTATATTTATATGAGGAGATCGTCTTAGATTTTCTCCAAGGTTTTACAGAAAGGATATAGAATCTTTATCGAATACCATTTATTAACCAATCTTGGGGAAATTCTGTTTCGATAATTGAACACCATTATAGGTACATTTAATATGCATTTCTCTATTCCATTCCTTAAAATCCTCGTCCCACTGAATTTGGAATAATAACATACGGAAAATATTTTTGGCTATTATTAATGAAGGCAATATAATGTATTTTCTAAGAAAAGATTGGGTTACTAACATCAAACCTCTTATTACTTGAGTAAATATAAAGGTATCCCAAGCTTCGATATTTCTATCTGTTCATTTTATAGTTTTTTCCTCTTTATCCTTTTCTTCTTTTGTATCTTCATTTTCAAAATAGGAAATTGTGAATTCTGATTCTTGTTTTGTCCATCCGATTCCTAAAAATTAGATTCTTTATATCGTTTATATCGAAAGAGGAAAAAAAAGAAGTTTTGTCTAGACGATCCAAAAAAAGCGAATGTACATTTACTTGAAATAGGTCCCAAATAAGCTGTTTACGTCTTTTAGCATACCCAACCTTGTTCCACTAGAGCATTCGCATAAAAAATAAAATGGATCTGTGAATGTGGATATATATATATATCTTGTGTTCTTTGAAAGTTTGAAGGCCTCTTAGCTTTCAAGACGAGATAAAAAAATGTGTATCACAGATTACCTTCAAGAGGCGTCGAAGTAAGCCAACATCAGTTAGATGTTTCCCCGAAATGATGCCAAATCTAATTCTAAACTTAGAAAAGGGGAATTAATATATATTGCATTTATTTTATTTGTTTGAAGGCCATATTGCTCGAGAGCGATGAAATGGCTTCGGTTGTGATGTCGAAAGACACTGCTCGTTATGCTCAAGAGGGCGTACCAAGTAAGCCAAAATATTCCCGATGTAGCCTCCTACACGGGAATGACGTTGGGAGGCGGCCGAAATTTAGACTAAAATTTAGGACTTAAACAAATTCAAATGGAAATTACCTAAATTTAAGTCAAACAAAAGGATATATGATAAATATAAAGATAATGTTAAATCAAAGAGAAATAGGGGGAGCCTTTAAAGAGAATTTTGGAAAAAAAAAATGAAACACTAATTTAAAATGCAAGTAAAATTTGGAGAGATTAGTATTAAACTCATAAACTCTAATAGCAATTCTCTATGGCTTAAATTAAAGTAATGAGTGAGTTCTCTTTTCTTGTAAATTCTTCAAAATTAAACAAGCTTTAATCGAAATTTAGGGAGACTAATACCAAACTCATAACAAACTTGCAATAAATTTAAAGTCTAAGGATGAATCCAAATTGGGTATAATAACTCTTATACGAATATGGATGTGATTACTATCTTAGTAAGTAAAATAAAGCGATAAACTTAAATCACATAACTTATCAAAATGGATGTAAATTAAACATAATCAAGGAGAATTGCAAAAAACTCAAGTAAACTAAGTCAGTAATATATTTTAAATTACAATCTAAAATGTCTTCTTACACGGATCTCTCTTTACAAGCAAGGCGTCTTAAATCAAAATCTATAAAATCATAGGGCTTTCTTGGTCAAAATTAAGAATTTCATTCTAAATATGATTTTCAAAATCAATGATTTCATTAATTGTGAAATTAACTTCTAAACACTGCATGTGCTTGGACATAGAGATTTGAAGTGCAAATTTTAATGTTTGAAAAGGCTGCGCAGGCTAAATTGGAATAAAAAAATAAAAATCTGAAACCAATCTCATAATTCAGAAATAAACACTACATAAAATCTTAAATACACGATATGGGCGACTACGTTGAATGCTTAAATTCAAGTGTTTGAGGATCTTTGGTTCTTCCGGTTTAGTCTGGGTTAAGTTAACCTAAAACCTATAATAAGAGTTTCAAATCGGTGAAATATCGAGAAACTAATTTTGTCGGTGTGATAGATTTAATCCTATTAGCATAGAGTTGACAGGATCTAAACCTCTTAAATATATTCAAATTAATCAATTTTTCTAATCAAATTAACTCAAATCAAATATCAATCTAAAAGCTATTAGTGAAATTCATTAAAAACTTAAATCAAACTCAATCTATCCACCTTAGTAGCTTGTTTGTCGAGGGTGACAAATTAAGACAACTACTCATAAAGAGATGTCAAATCAAGTGTTAGATGTTCACTCTCAATCAATCTCGCCCATAAGGGCATTGGCGTGTCCAACATTGCGTGACCAGAGCTCCACATATGCGATTCGACCGAGTTATACGATCGGTGGTTTGGCCAATCATGATCCATTATATTGATCACGATCGTGCTATATGCTCCTCATACTACGCCCTTTGAGTTGTGAATCATGGGTATACTTGATAGCAAAACGACCTCTTAAATTTAGGTAGACTATCTCTTTAGATAAACACCACCGCTCAGTCTACAAGGATTTCTTGGACGACGTAACCCATGTGTTGCTAATAAAGATCTTTGGTCGAGGTTGGGTGACCTTCTCATTAAATAGGCAGGAACAGTGCGGGATGACGAACCATGAGATCTCGACGCGTCATCATTCCCCCAACCATCTTGTTTAACCTGAAATGATAAATTTCATAATCTAAATTCTGAAACTCCATATGTTGTTACTATACGCTATGCATTTAGCGACCTAACGACTAGCCTTAATCAAAAGTTATCTCTCGCATATTGGGAGGGATAATTAACTATAGAGGCTTGCGCCTATAAGAAACCTGGAACCAGATCTAAAGTCCTCGCAAAATGAGGATGAAATCTCTGGGTAGTGTCTTATCTACTATTCCATCTGCCTTCTGAAAATTATACCAACACTCAAATCATACTCTTTTCAATTCAATATTTGTCGAGAGGTCGATAATTTTTGGAGCACAATTTCTGGCGATTCGGGACAGATTCATCTTTGGCTAGTCATATATGTGCTATAGTAGCAATAAAATTTTTGAAAATTCAAAACAAAAAATGATGATTTAAGTGTGTAATAAATTCAATATGGAGCTCTATATAAAATAAATCATTCCGTAGAGTATATCTTTATTACACCATTATTTTGTTCTATAGCATCTCTGCATCTTGAAAGTATGGGGTGAAATAATTATTGTTAATTACTAATCCCCATCTTTCATGCAGAATGGATCTGACTCCTTTCACTTGTTTAGTGGTCGAACATCTGCATAACGTCATCAACACAAGTGATGTCGGGGATACCATTCAATTTGGTAGCTTGAATTTCCTATCGTAGCTGCAACTCCTGAAGAACTCACCCGGTACACATTCGTCCGAGGCCATCTTTGGAAGGCCTCAGTTCTTGAAGCTCCTACTAGCCATGCGTTAACCAGTTGAATAGCCATGTCGAGGAGTTCTCCCGACAGAGAACTTTAATTTTCAAAAGGTTATGTCAATCTGAAGCTCCCGTGACGAAAAAAACCGTCAGTGGGCAAACTGTGTCTCTAATGCCTCGTGGTATAGCTGCTACGCCGGTTGAACCTCTTGTACCTAGAAAGCATGATCATAAAACTTCCTCATCAGGAAGCAAATTAACCAGAAGATAGAGAAGAAGGAGAAATACTAAGCTGAGGGCTCAGCAGATCCCCTTTGAACGACCTAGTTAATAAGCGATACTGGTGCCAGAAGTGAGTATCCCCACCCACAACAACTTTGACAAATTAAAGTGGGTAAAGAGGAATAGCTCTACTGGTGAAATAAAGTAGTCCTTCTGGAACCAACCATGTTAAGCTCCACCACCACAGGAGGCGACAAAACCTGTCTGTCGATACATAAAGTTCTCAAAGTAGCGAGGGCAGAGGCCGATGAAAAGAAGATTTCAAAGGCCTGTGATGATGAAAAATATTGAAGCTCTACCAAGAAAGTTGTCATCTCTTCTGGTAACTAGCCAGCGAGCCCAGTATGCTTCGCATGGTGAGCATCGGAGCGTGACACTTGAACCGCATATCCATGAATCTACTGTCGAAAAGTCCCGGCAAAAGGATAAGCAAATATGGAGGCCAAGACCCCGTAATGAAGTCCCGAAGAAGGAAAGAGGTGTGACATCTGATACATATACTCAAAAATCTGTCTCAAAATCAGCTCATCAGAAATGGATACCAAAAAGAAGGGATATCACTGATGAAAGATATGATGGTCGACACCCTGGAGAATCCTCTAAGGGATCCCATCGCCGATCAATTTCACCCCTACAAGAGAAAGTTGATGTTGATCGTGGTCCTTTAATAGAAGAAGTATTTGTTCTTGAAGATCCACGCGTCGATCAATTCATGTTCAAGAAGAAAATACTGAAAAGAATACTATGGAAGTGAAAGTTATTTATATGGTCAGAGATATAGATGAACTCCCGACCATCAACGTGCGAATCCGGGGAATCTAAACACGAATTTGGCGCTTATGAAGAAGAGTCTTCCCAAGCAAATAGAAGATGGATCTTCTTTCACGAAGATGAAGAAGAAGAAGATCGAATGAGAAAGAAACCATAGTGTCAAGCTATCTATATGGTTGAACCGATGATCACTGATACACACTTTTATAATCAATGTCGTATGACAACAACAGTTGTCTTTACAAATGCATAAGGAGAAGGGCAGTCAAGTTCTTCCCTTGAAAATGAGCAAAGAGTAGAACAACAATAAGAAATAGAAGAAGAGGAAGAGCACTGATTGAATGGCTAGAGAGCAAAGAGAAATGCAGCGTCAAATGGAGGTCAAAGACAAGGAGATTACGCTTGGTACCAAAATGAATGATATTATGGTACAAATGAACATCATGATGGAGATGTTGCAAAAGAATATCACATCAAGTGCAGCACCTATTTTGTCTGCTAATCAACAAGTAGCTAATAATTCAACTTCTATACCACCCTATAGCTCTGTAGTACATCCTACGTAGGCGAAAGCAGTTAACCCACTACCTCTCCAAACAATTCAAAATATGGCTACACCTAGAACGATAATAACGCAGAAATAATAATAAATGAAAAGATAAGGCGGTCATAGCCTCAGTAGCTAAAAGGCGGTGAGTAAGTCTACCTAAATATGACCAAGTGTTGTACCCGAAAGGTTACTTAGTGCCGAAATTAAATACTTTCAGCCAGCTTGGTAATCCAAAGTAATATCTAGCTCAATTTAAGGCTACTTGTGGTAACACAGGAGGGACTGATGCACTACTTTTTCATCAATTCGGTAGCGACTTACTGAATGATAGAGTTGTCAAATGATTGATTAAAGTATTTCTTAGAGACTATATTTGTGAAGAGGTTCGCCAGAAAATCACAATCACGACCTTGTGAAAAGAAGCAAAGACGAGTCAGTGACGAAATTCATAAGTCATTGGCACAACCTAAGTATGAAGTGCGAGCAACAATTGAAAGAAGAAAATGTGATCCAATTGCTAATGGGCAATATGGATGATAAAATGGAGTGTAATTTTAGTTGTAGAAGTTTTAATGGTAATGTTGTGACTTTAGGTGATCAAGTCATTAATAAGAGTGAGCGATTCAGATATTTAGGCTCTATTGTTCAAAATGATGGTGAAATAGATGAGATGTTATTAGTAGAATTCAAGTTGGATGGTTGAAGTGGATCATCGGCTATTATGTGATAGAAAAGTTCCACTTAAACTTAAGGAAAATTTTATAAGATGGTGGTAAGACCAATGACTTATGGTGTAGAATGTTGGCCAATAAAAGAGAAACATAAGACTAAGTTAAGTGTTACGAGATGAGGATGCTGTGGATGAGTGGCTTTACCCAGATAGAATGCAAAATGAGTATGTTAGGGAAAAAGTTGGAGTAGCTCAGGTGGTAGATAAGATTAGGGAGAGTTAGCCAGATGGTTTGGCCACATAAAGCGTCACCATCCATGATTAGGAGAGTAGATGCATTATATTTGCCTTATGTTAAGAAAGGTGAGCTAGACCTAAAAGACTTAGTTAAGATGTATAAAAAATGATCTTAGTATACTTGAATTAAATGAGAATTTGACACATAATAGGACCTGATGGATCGAAAGGATTCATGTAGCCGACCCCATCTAGTGGGATTAAGGCTTGTTGTTGTTGTTGTTGTTGTTGTTGTTATAATGAGTTTACTTATATTGTCAATAAAATATTTGAAAACCAATTTTAGTTGCTAACAAAAGGATTTAATACATGAAAGATATCTTAGTCTAATTGATTAAATTCCCTTAAATGTCAAAAAAATTCTTTATTGAAACTTACGTTCAATGAAGCACCATGTAAGTGGAATGAATTAATAAGTCTCATGGTTGTAAAAAAAATCTCTTTGATATTTTATTTCTTAGATTTGATTAAGATTTAAAATTTTATAATAAATGAAGAACATTTTTAATATAGGATAAAATATTTATTGGTGTCATGAAAAATCTCTACATTACTAAAAATTCTTTTAATTGTTCATAAAAAAGCAAACTATGAATAAAATTTTAGTAAATTTCATTCAAATTAATATACTCCAAACTTACAAACATTTTTCATTTGACAATTTACATGACAAAACTTCCATGAAAAAACAATAATGAGAGTTTCTTTCAATGAGAAGAAAACTGCATATATGATAATGACGGGCTAATTTATAAATTATTATTTTATTAGATATGAAATAAAACACTATCTTTTCGGTCCCAAGTCCGGATGTGAAAAGTGGAGGGTTGCGATATGCGGTACAGTAAAACTTATCGAAATAATCATGGCGTGAATCCTTTAAATTATTGTGTGTTAATCTTCCACGCGGCGCTATATGGCCTAATAAAGAAAGTGCAGGGCACGCATTGGCCAGGTGTAGTGTTAAATAAGCAAGGGTTCCCACATCATGGACAGATGCAGGCAAAGAAGTTAGTCAATGAAACTAGAATTATGTTAGGAACTTGAAATATAAGTACTCTTACAGGTAAATTAATGGAATTAATTGATATTATGGTTCATAGGATAATAAATATTTCATGTATTCAAGAAACTAAATGTGTTGAGAAGAAGGCCAACGAGATTGATAGTTTAAGTTTTAAACTTTGGTATTTAGGTATAAGTCAATTTAGAAATGACGTAGGTGTGATTATAGATAAAAGTTTGAAGGATAATATTATAAATATTAATAGATTTAGAGATAGAATTATAGCTTTAAAGATTATTGTTGATACTAAGATTATCATGTTATAAGTGTTTATGTTCCTCAAGTAGGTTTGGATGTAGGCTCAAAAAAAAATTTATAATAAATTAGAAAGATTAATACAAAAGATACCTCTTGAAGAAAAAATATTTATTGAAGGAGATTTAAATAGACATGTTGGTAGAGTGGTACAAGATTTTAAAAGTATTCATGGTGGCTATGGATTTGGAGTGACTAATGAAGAAGTAGGATTATGTTAGATTTTGTTTTAACCTATGATTTTATAATTGCTAATATTTTATTTAAGAAAAGAGATGAGCATATTATTACTTATAAAAATGGATCTAGTAAAACATAGATTGATTATTTTCTATTAAGAAAAATAGATCGTTTAGAATGTAAAGATTGTAAAGTCATTCTGAGTGAAAGTTTAAGTACCCAACATTGACTGTTAGTTTTAGATTTTAAGATGAAAAATTGGAAGATGAAAAATAAATCGAATTATTGTCCTAGGATTATATAAGGGTACTTAAAGAACACTAATAAAAATATTTTTAAGAGCAAGCTATAAGAGCTTAGAATTTGAGATGTTCATAAGGATGCTAACGTTATGTGAGAAAAAGTAATAAGTGAAATTAAATAAGTTGCAAAAAATGTGCTTTTAGAATCAAAAAGAAAAGTTTCTTTTAATAAAAAAAGTTGACAGTGAAATCAGAATGTGCAAGAAAAGATAAAAAATAATAAACATTATTATAAAATTTGGTTTAGATATAAAAACTCGGAGAATTAGGAAAGATATAAAGTGGCCCGTAGAGTAATATGATGTAAAAAATTTAGTTTTTAGAGATTTATATAATAAATTGGATACTAAATAAGGTGAAAAATATATGTATAAATTATCCAACAAAAGAGATAGGAGAAATAAAAATCTAGTTCAAATGAGATGTATTAAGAATGAAAATCATAAAGTGTTTTTCTTAGAAAAAGATATTTAAAATAGATGGATGAGATATTTTGATAAACTTTTCAATGAAAGATCTGAAAATACGATAGATTTTAACAACCTTAATACCCTAAACAAAAATAGAGAATTTTGTTTTTATCGTCGTATTAGTAAGTTTGAAGTTAGAGAAGCTTTAAAGAAAATGAAATGTAGAAAAATAGTATAATGATATTCCAATAGAAGTGTGGAAATATTTAGAAGATCAAGAAATTTCTTAACACAAATCTTTTAATATTATTTTAAAACTAAAAGATATCGGATGAGTGAGAAGAGTTTGTTGGTTCCTATATTTAAGAATAAAGGTGATGCACAAGAGTGTGCAAATTAGAGGAATTAAGTTAATGTCATACATTAAAATTATGGAGAGAGTAATGAGAAGTATAGGTTTTATGTGATACAAAGTTTCTCACAATCAGTTTGGTTTCATGCGGTAAATCTACTATGGATATACATTTGTTAAGAGATTTGATGGAAAAGTATAGAAAGTAAGAAGGATCTACATATAATATTCATTGATTTAGAAAACATGATAAAGTTTCAAGAGATATTCTTTGGAGTTCTAGAAAAGAAAGGAGTTAATATTGGTTATATTCAAGTCATTAAGGATATGTATACTAGATTACTTTGTCCAAGCACAAGGAGGATTGACAAAATATTTTCCTATTTCTTGGATTACATCAAGGATCGCCTTTAATCCCTTATCTTTTGCTTTAGTTATGGATGTTCTTACTAGGCATTTTAGGAAGATGTACCTTGGTGTATGCTTTTTTTATAACATTCTTCTTGTTGATAAGGAGAGGAGTCGAGAAACTTGAATTATGGGGTCAACCACAGAGTCTAAAGGTTTTCGCTTTAAGTAGATCTAAAATTGAATATATGGAGTGTAATTTTAGTTGTAGAAGTTCTAGTGATAGTATTGTGACATTGGGTGAACAAGTCATTAAAAAGAGTGAGCTTCTAGGCTTTATTGTTCAAAATGATGGTGAAATAAATGGAGATGTTATTAATAGAATTCAAGTTGGATGGTTGAAGTAGAGGCATCGGCCTTGTGATAGAAAATCGCTAAAACTTAAGGAAAAATTTTATAAGATGGTGGTAAGACCTGCAATGATTTATGATGCATAATGTTGGCGAATAAAAGAGAAGCATAAGACTAAGTTAAATGTTGCAGAGATGAGGATGCTTAGGTGAATGAGTGGCTTTTCTCTTAGAGATAAAATGCGAAATGAGTATGTTCGGGAAAAAGTTGGAGTAGCTCCAGTGGCATATAAGATTAGAGAGAGTCGTCTTAGATGGTTTGGCCACAGAAAACGTCAACTGTATGATGACCCAGTTAGGAGAGCAGATGCATTAGTTTTGCCTTATGTTAAGAAAGGTAGAGGTAAACTTAAAAAGACTTAGTTAAGATGTATAAAAAATGACCTTAATATTCTTGAATTAAATGAGAATTTGACGCATAATAGGACACAATAGAGAAAAAGAATTCATATAACCGACCCCATATAGTGGGATAAAGGTTTGCTATTGTTGTATATAAAATAAAATCATCAAATCTTTTTATTGCATATATATTTTCTTGGTTTTTTACAATATACCAAAAATTTTTGCATTATTTAGATTAAATCCTGAAGAAATGTGGCTCAAATCAAGCAACAAAACAAATCCTAACTTCTTCCAAGCTACAAAGCAAAATCAAAACTCTATGTGACAAATAATCGAAGAAAGAACAATTAATTTCAACACAAATAACATTTTTATAGTTAAATGGAAATATATAACCCTTCAAAATTATAAATCGACAAAAAATGGAGAAAACATACCTGAAAAACCCAGCAAAATGGAGGAAGAAGGTCGGCATCAGAGAGCTCATGAGCAACCACTGCAATAGGATTTCGAAATGGGACAGGGGGTATCATTTGAAGGCTTAATAGTGCAGATCGAGTATCAGTTTAAACCACTTCTATAATTGGTGGTTCCAGCCGCTTTTGTGATTGACTGTTTAAAGCGCTGTTGAAGCCAACTAAAGACAATGGTTTTCAAAATGTGGCAACAGTGTGCTGCCTTATTACTTCAATTTTAGTAGTGGTAGAATATTACTGTAGTTACGCATAAGCAGATAAAAATCCTAAACATACGGTTTTATTTTGAGGCATGTTTAGGATACCTTCAAATAAACCATAGAAACCGGCACGAACTTCCCTTCTTGCTCTCACATCGTTGGTCCATAAAGATCGTCACTACCTTTGGCATCGTCACTACCTTTGGCATTCATTACGCTCCTATTGTCTGCAAGTTCCGCAATTGATAAACTACAAAAAATTGGGGTTGTGAGCTTAGGGTTAATGGTTAGTTTCGGTCTTTACTATTCTTTTAACTTTTTTGCACCTTGGCTTCTACAACTTTAGTTAAAATATTTAATTAAAATAAATAAAATAATTTTATTTTAATTAATAAATTAATTAAAATGAATATATATTATTAATTAACTTTATGAATTAATGATTTAATTTATATAAATATAAATGAGCTTCTTTACGAACTTATTTGTGAACATTTAATTATAGTATTTATTGAGTTATTTTAATGAGCTTATAATAAGCTTATTCATGAATGTTAAATGAGACTATTTATCAAGCTTCTTAACAAGCTTATTTGTGATTTTTGAAGTGATAAAATTCATTATCATAACCAAATCAAGCAGAGAGTGGTTGAAGCTTATTCATTTTTAGGGGTTGTTTTGTTTCCTGAAAATGGAATGTAGTGTATGTGGATTATTATTTAGTTGAAAATTTTACAAATACATAAGTTTGAATGTAATGTAAATTATTTTTGAGGTTATGGGTGACGGTGGTGGTGGCCGATGGGAGTTGGTTGTCGTCAGCAGATGGCGTTAAATGGTGGTGGTGGCGTATTGGCGGTGGTGGGAGGCTACTAGCGGCCAAGCTCTTTATGTAGTGTATTTGAAATTTGAGATTTAAAGCATACAAAAATTCATTCTTTCAAGTCTTAAATACATTACATTATTTTAAATTTTACTTTGCATGTCAAACACACAAAACTTAAATCTCATCTATTTATTTTACTTTACACTCAAAAGTATTTAAAACAAATAGTCTCTAAATGATTGAGTATTTATAAATATGTTCAATCTTGTTCAATTAATTGATTGAATAATAATGAATGACCTCTAATAGATCCAAGCCACAAGTAGCTTGTCAAACGCCAATTCGTTTGAAGCCATAGAAAAAATTATTTTATTTTATGTATATAAATTATGAATTTAACTACATGTATATTTTTAATTAAATTTAATTATGCATTTAACATGTTTTAAGTTATTTTTAACAAAATTATATTTATTTGTTAAAATTAAATTTATGATGAACAAAATTATTGATTTGTGGGAAATTAAAGCCACCTCTCAACAATATTGAATTGAAGAGAGTTTGATTTTAGAATGTCGATATAATTTTTAAAAGGCAGATGAAATAGTAGATAAGACACTACCCAGAGATTTTCTCCTCATTTGGTGAGGACTTTAAATTTGGTTCCAGGTTTCCATAGACTGGCCTAATTACCCCACCCAATAAGTGAGAGAACTTTCGATTAAGGATAGTCGTTAGTGCTTAATGCGTAGCGTAGAACGGCGTATGTGGAATTTAGAATTTAAGATATGAAATTCATCATTTCAACCGATGGTTGGGGAAATGATGACGTGCCGTCTAAATCTATTACTGTCATCGTGGTAGTCTAGTATTAGTCAGGAGATGTCTGACCCAACTAGAAAGATGCTTATCAACAACACATGGGTTACATCGTCCAAGAAATCTTTATAGACCTAGGGTGGTGTTTGTCTAAGGAGACAATCTTTAAGTCTACCTTACAGAGGATTGTTTGTCTATCGATCGATGATTTACAACTCAAAGGAGCTATCGGGGAAGCATCTGACGATCATGATCGTAATATAATGGAGTCTTCCACCATCAGAGGACTCGCTTCATCTGCTTGGTACCGTGTGAAGGGGGACGTCGCTTCTTTTTGGCTTTAGGTTTCGCTTAATATTCTTAAGTCATTCATTTTGTTTTTTTTTTAAATCAAAAGATTTGGCCATTTTGGCTCCGACGTCATCCAGGGGTTGCATCGAGTGTCTTGGCTTTCTCGATGCTCTAAGTAGCGAATGGTGTCTCTTGACACCACACCGATTCATCTCCGCCTACAATATGAGGCCTTCTAAAAGAAGATAAATGCAATGCAACATATATTCATTCATTTTTTTTAAGTCTAATTTGATAAAATTTTGATAGCTTTCCTAGAAGCGTCTAACGAATGTTACTTCTTAACGCAATGAGCGTAGCGGTGTCTCACACCGCGATTTTATCTCTCATGCCAATGAGCACGATGAGACCTTCAAATAAAGAAACACAAGCATATATATATCCATCATATTATTCATTTTTTATGTTGCTGATCAAAGACGGAGTTCGAAATGCCAAAAATCAAGAGAGGAACCCGTCTAATAACGATGTTTCTCTTTGATTGCGGCAAGAGGAATGGTCGAAAGGGGACGGAAATGGGTAATGCCGAAATCAAAAAAAGAACCCGCCTAATGATGGTGTTCCTCTCCGCGAAGAGAAAAGTCGGAAAACTAGATTAAGGTCAAGCCACATATGAAACTTTAACAAATCAAATTAGTCTATATTTAATATACAAACCACTTATAACAATAAAACTTGTACAAATAGATTAAGGTCAAGCCACATATGACAAAAAAAACATGCACAAATACATTAAGGCCAAATATAGAGCTTTTAGCATCCATTAAGCCAATGCTAACAAATATTTAACACATGATGTTTGACACTATAAAGACAAGAAAGAACATGATACAACTACTAGCAAAAGTTTAATTACACCCAAACGCTTCACCAAACAATTGAAGAAATGAAAATAAGAACGTCCACATGTTTAAATGAGCATCCTTATCAATCTTCATCAAATGGCTCGTTTCTTCACTATTAAAATAACAAGAACATTATTAACAACATTATAATAGTAATAATTACTACAAATAAGTTTTTAACTTGTAAAAGTGACTACTATGTGCAAACCACCTGGCTAGCAAATTCCAAAAAATTATCAACTCCTTTTTTGTATATTGAACTCCATTTAGGTTATGTAATCTAGCTCTTATCTATTATAATTGGAAAGGAGACTCAAATAATGATTGTTAATAAATGAGACTTTACGTTATGTTAGATTCAATTAAGAAGCAAGATAATTGCTAACTAATCAAAAAAAATAAAATGATAAAGATGATTACAACTATCTTTGCCTTAGAGCTTTCATTCAAATGATGTGATATTATCCACTTTGATTGAAGCATTTATTATATTACTATGCTAACACCAAATTAGAGATGATGTCACAACAAATACATTAAGATTATAAATGGTTCAATCATACGGCATCAAATCGATCCATTGACACCTAATGAGCATGGTGGAGTTGAGAAACCTACGTAATGCACTTTTATTGAGCCTAAAGAGACACATAAGTTTGTATACATTACTTTAGTTTTTAGATTTTGGTGGTGTTAAACATAAATTTCTTTTGCATTTTCGATCTATCAAGACAAGCATTACATAAAATAAGAGACATAATAAGAAGGAAATTTGATGCTCCATATGTATCATAAAAGAAAGTACTAATAAAAGTGTGTGACATGTGGTTCAAGCAATTTGAGGTATTATCTGAGCTCTTTACATTTATACAATGCAATTGATTGTGCTCAAGTTCTACTGATTCTCATTAATGTGTTTTATATAATAGAAAGAATTTTGGTGATTACAAGAACACAGCTAGGATATTAGAAAATATTTTGAGTCAAGAGACACTGCTCGTTTACTTGATATGTTCATGGACATATGCAAGTCTAGACAAAGACCTCTATTGATTGGGGAGGAATTGTGGGCTAAGCTGTGTTCAGCATGTGCCTCTCTAGATTATGGACATAAAAAAGAGCTGACTGAATAAAATCGATCCTTTGATTATAAGTTCATAAACAACTCTCTACATATTGGAGGCTTAGTTCCTCACACTGAGCATAAAAGAATCTTGTAAGTCATTAATTGCTTATGGTAATTAAATTTATAAGCAATATTTATTAACTTTATTGGTATTTTTATATAAATAAATACTTGGGTGCCCATAGTTGAAGAATAATAATAAACACATCATTACTAGGTGGAACAATGGTGGGTTAATGTCAAGTCACAAAGAGCTTACATAAATAAAATTTTTATTTTTTTACAATTTTATTGAAAATACATTTTGTTTAAATAACATCACAATTTTTTGTAGAATGAGTACATAAGGCTGAAGGAGATGTAGAGTCAAAGTTCTAAAGGTGTATTGTCTCAATAGCTGAGGACATGGAGGCTCGAATGATTGTACAGATGGAAGCTCAAATGATTGCCATGGAAATAAAAATAAAGAAGATATGCCAAGATAGACATAAGGGAAAAGAGCCAGTGGTAGAAGAGGAGGACGATGTGGACACGAGAATGAATAATTTTTATTTGTATTTTTAATTTTTTATTTGTATCATGTTATTGTTCATGTTTAACTTCAATTATTAAACATTTTTATGTAATGTTAATATTTTAAAATAATTGTGACAGAAATATTTATTTAGAACTATCTTTTCTAATGGTATGAATTTATTTGTTGAGTTGTTGTATTATAGTCCATTATGAATCAATTATATATTATATGTTAGTGTTGTTGCAGGTGTAAAATGAAAATATATATATAAAGCTCTTTTTTCTTCTTTTTTTCAAATATGTATAGGTTTCCAATGGATTTTCAATGAATTTTTTTGTCGTCATATACACAAATCATTTGAAATTCTAGTAGGTAGAAATTTTCAATAACAAGATTTTTGTCAGAACCTGCCATTGGAAAATTCCGATGAAAATTTCGTTGAAAAATTGCTATCAAGAATTTCCTGTGAAAATCCCTCCTGACAGATTTTACCATGACTACGTCCACCAATTCATCTAAATTAGTTTTCGACAAAATTTTTATTGGAAATCTATCGAATATGATTTCCAACAACTTTTTTGTTTACCAGAATGCATTTTCAACTAAGTTTGTTTCAAAGGAAGAAAATCCGTCAAAAATGCCAATTTTGATGAAAAATGTGATTTCTTAATTATTTTAGGAATTGACAGCTTTCCTCTAGTGATCACATTGAATTTACTATTTTTTAAACATTATTGTAGGAAATGCAAATTCTATAAATTGATCGAATTTACACAAGGTTACAACGAGTTAACTTATATTGTCTATGAAATATTTGAAAGCCAATTTTATGTTGCTAATGAAAGGATTTAAAACATGATCTAGTTGATTAAATTCCTTAAATGTCAAAAAAAAACAAATGAATAAATAAGTTTGGCTGTAAAAAAATCTCTTCGATCTTTTCTTCCTTAGATTTGATTAAGATTTGAAATTTTATTTTAATAAATGAATAACATTTTTAATATAGGATAAAATATTTATTGGTGCCGTGAAAAATCTCTACATTACTAAAAATACTTTTAATTGTGCATAAAAAAAGCAAACTATTGAATAAAATTTTAGTAAATTTTAGTAAATTTCATTCAAATTAATAAACTCCAAACAAGTTACAAACATCTTTTCATTTGACAATTTACATGACAAAACTTCCATGAAAAATAATAAAGAGTTTCTTTCAATGAGAAGAAAATTGCATATATGATAATGTCAGGCTAATTTATAAATATTATTATTTTAGATATGAAATAAAATCATCAAATCTTTTTATTGCATATATATTTTCTTGGTTTTTTACAATATACCAAAATTTTGTGCATTATTTAGATTAAACCCTGAAGAAATGTGGCAAATCAAGCAACAAAACAAATCCTAACTTCATTCCAAGCTACAGCAAAAGCAAAAAAACTCTATGTGACAAATAGTCGAAGAAAGAACAATTAATTTCAACACAAATAACATTTTATAGTTAAATGCAAATATAACACTTCAAAATTATAAATCAACAAAAAATGGAGAAAATCATACCTGAAAAACCAGCAAAATGGAGGAAGGCGTCGGCATCGAGAGAGCTGATGAGCAGCCAATGCAATAGGGTTTCGAAATGGGACAGTGGGTATCATTTGAAGGCTTAATAGTGCAGATCGAGTATCAGTTTAAACCACTTCTATAATTGGTGGTTGATTTGTGATTGATGTTTAAAGCGCTGTTGAAACTAAAGACAGTGGTTTTCAAAAAATGTGGCAACAGTGTGCTGCCTTACTTCAATTTTAGTAGTGGTAGAATATTAGCTACGCTCAGATAAAATCCTAAACATACGGTTTTATTTTGAGGCATGTTTAGGATACCTTCAAATAAACCATAGAAAACGGCCCGAACTTGCCTTCTTCTCACATCGTTGATCCAAAAGATCGTCACTACCTTCATCATTGGGCTCCTTTTGTCTGCAAGTTCCGCAATTGATAAACTAGAAAAATTGGGGTTGTGAGCCTAGGGTTACTGGTTTGTTTCGATCTTTTCTATTCTTTTTAACTTTTTAGCACCTTGGCATCTACAACTTCAGGCTTTTAGAATTTTAGTTAAAAAAGATTAATTAAAAATAAATAAATAAAATTTATTTTAATTAATAATTAATTAAAATGAATATATATTATTAATTAATTTTATGAATGAATGATTTCATTTATATAAATATAAATGGGCTTCTTTATGAGCTTATTTGTGAACATTTAATTATAGTATTTATTGAGTGTTTTTAATGAGCTTATTAATAAGCTTATTTATAAATGTTAAATACTATTTATCAAGCTTCTTAACAAACTTATTTGTGATTTTTATATGATAAAATTCATTATCATAACTAAATCAAGCAGAGAGTTGTTGAAGCTTATTCATTTTTAGGGGTTGTTTGAAAAGGAATGTATGTGGATTACTTTAGATTATTTAGTTGAAAATTCTACAAATACATAAATTTATTTTTTTATTATTATTTTTTTTGGAAAAATAAATGTAATGTAAATTATTTTTGGGATTACGGGTAACAGTGGTGGTGGCCGATGAGATTGCTTGATAGGGTTGGGGTTGGCGTGGTGAGGGTGTGGCGGCCTTTACACTCTAGTTTAATTCCTTTGAATTTTAACATTCATATTCTTTTAAAATTTTACTTTACATCAACATATAAAAACTTAAATCCTCTATATTTATTTTACTTTACACTCAAAAGAATTCAAAACAAACAGTCCCTTAATGACTGAGTATTTATAAATATGTACAATCTTGTTCAATTAATTAATTGAATAGTAATGAATGATCTTTAATATAGCCAAGCAACAAGTAGCTTGTCAAATGCGAATTCATTTGTAGCCATAGAAAAAACTATTTAAATTTATCTAAAAAAATTATGAATTTAACTACATGTACATTTCAAATTAAAATTAATTATACATTTAACAATTTTTTAGGTTATTTTTAACATTATTATATTTTTTTTGTTAAAACTAAATTTATGAAGAAAAAAATTAGTGATTATATGTGTACAATTAATTTGCATATTTAGATATGAATTATTTTAATAATTATTCAAAAGTTTGAAATTATAGTAATATGTGCCGATTTCAAAAAAAATCCTATGTAATATAAGAATTAACTTCTTAAAGGACACAACAAATGAATACTATAAGTCAATGATCAATAATATAGAATAGAATATTACCACATCAACAAATATCAATATTAATTAGAATAAAAGTCAATTCACATCCATTCAAAATTCATTAAATTATTTACTTTCAAAGCAAAATTATTTTCAAAATATCATATAAAGATTTATTACCAATTAACTAAATCATATTTTTAAATATTAAAACTCAGCTATTTTATTAATATTAAAATATAAGATTAGTAAATTTATGAGTCTTTATAAGCCTTTGTGAGCCCAAACAAGTTAACACTATTTACAAAATCCCCAAATTAAATTCATAAATTGCATAATTTTGAAAGTTAATGGATAGATAAATAATAAAATGTGAGATATCAATATTAAATTATTTTAATGTTGATTTAAAAACCTTGGGATCATAACATATATATCCTATTATATGTTTGACTTAAGAAAGATACATTAATTAATGAAACCCTAGAACCACTATCTCAAAATCAACCATCAAGTCCTATTCTTTTGCAAAAAAATCCTTTTCTATTTTAGCTCTAGTGGAGAGAAAATAATCACTTGCTTTGCTTTAAGAAAGTGCTTCGATATTTTGATATTAATTAGCTCAATTTCTTTGTGCAATATTAGATCTACGAGTATGACTATATGTAATATGCTTTTTGAGCATTTTGTTGCCTTTTTCAAGAAAAGAGCCCATAAAGGTGGTACTATTGCTCAAAATAAGTTGAAAGAGAACTAATACTTGAGAAATGATTGGTGTGAAGGCTTCTCCTCCATTTGAAGGTGTAACGTAATTTTGTGAAAGCTTTTTAGAACATCATAGGTGTTGAACCAAAGTAGTGTTGTAAAAATCTTGTGCTTAAATGGTTGAATGTATCTACTTATTGTTTGTATTGCTTTTTCTTATTTTTCAAATATTTTTTTCTTATTTTTCAAATATTTTTTTCTTATTTTTCAAATATTTTGTTCATCACATTCACTTATTTTGTGAAAAATTTATAAAATTTTTAAACGCTCAATTCATAGAACTTAATATATTTTCTATAAATGATGGGTGTTAATTACTCTGATTGGTATGAGCTTTAGAAGTTATTGCGAAGGTCTTGATTTTAAATGTCGTCTATATCATAATAAAATTCCATATTACAAATTTATATTTAGTTATTATGTGTCTTAAGAGGTTTTTTTTTGTATATATTAAGTGTTTGAGAGGATCAAACTATCTTATCTTTGAATGATTTAACCTCTATAATAAAATAAAGCATGATTCATTTCATGAAACTTAAAGAGGAAAGTCATGTACCTTTCCTCAATTGCAAAATTCTTAAATATTTTTAATGTGTGTGAAGAAGGCCTACCTCCATAGAAGTAAGAGGGATTTTAGTTCAAGTACACACTTAGGCAATCATAATAATATATGGCAACATTAAGAATATCATGTTTGGGAGTAGTATTATTTGTCCTTATTAAGAAAATAAGATAGACCAAAAAAAAAGATGTATAAAAAAATGATCTTTCTTGAATTAAAGAATCGACACATAAGAGACGGATGGGGAAAGATTTCATCTTAGTGTGATAAAGACATTGTTGTTGTATTAAACACCATACTTGATCATGATTCATATGTGAACGTAAGAGAGGCTATTTTGATTTCTTTCACAAAATTTTCTTCCAGAAAAACATATTGAAAATAAAACTTTATCTAATAAACTAAAAGTAAATGTATTTAATTTGATTGCATTGACGAGAAGTACTGCTTCAGTTCTTTTAAAACCACCTGCTTTGATCAGAGTGATATATCTTAACATCTTCTGCGCCATTTTTTTTTTTTTCTTATATTTGATGTTTATTGATAAAGCAGGGAAAAGAGTTAACCATCGATGGAAGGATCAAAATTTACATTTTTTTTATCTTTACTCTTGATGCTGTTCTCCTATAGGCTTGGATTAGAAATCCTGTTGCCAGACTCTAGGGAGTCGTCTAATCGCTAATTAAAATAATAATAATAATAATAATATATATATTATTTATTTATTTATTTTTATTTATTTTATTTATTTATTTATATACACATTTTGAAAAAAAGCTTAAATAAAATTTTTTAAAAGCACATTATATAAATAAAAAAAAAAATTTGCCTCACTTGTTTATTTATTTATAATTATAAAAATGCATTACTTAATATGTAGTTCACTAAAACTCAATAAAATACTCATTTATTGATCACTTAATTACTTATTTGATAATTCTTTTATGTTCTTATAACATTTTTCCCAAGCATGATATACTTTTAAAATCATGTATATTAATTATGAAAATTTATTTAAAGCGAAGATAAGAAGCATGATTCAGTCAAGACTAACTTATCAAGTCAAAAATAATGAAAACTTTATGCATGAATCTTAAATATGAAGTGTTTATATTCAAATCTCTTGACAGTAAATCAAAGCTATGATCTCCTAATTGACTTCATTTGAGCATTCAAATACTTAAAATATATCAGATCAAAGAATCATGATGGAGTGGTTTGGCTTTTTTATGTATTCAAGTATGTCTATAAATAGCCTCATTTCTTCACATGAGGGGATGTCGCAAAGAAAGAAGGCAGATTTGAACCTCGACCATCTCTATCACGGTCGACCATCGATCGTCACCTACTCATCGGCACCGCCATCGGTCTGAATCTGGTCCTCACATCGACCTTGGTCACGCCTACCATATCGACCACATAATTGCCGCGTAAATACCTCATTTACCAACACCGGTATAATCATCAATATCATCAAGATATTTAATCGCCGCAAACATACCTCTCGTTCTTTCACTCTCGATTTTATTGTCATCTTTCTCACTTGCTCTCCATTATTCGAAAACTTAAACTTTGTACTCAGCAAATAGTGGAGCATTTTTTATAGTGATTTTTTTCTATGGAATTTTTCAAAAATTCGTTTCTTATTCTCTTTTATCTACATATGTTGGATCTCAACAAGACGTGAAGTTTTATCCTATCAACTTATTTTTTTTAGCATGCAGTTTGGCCTCATTCATGAAATTCTTTACATCTGATGGTTGACAATCTAACTTTATGTTGAAACATCATATGGTGGAAGAAATCTTACTTACAGACACATAAGAAGAATAAAGATTCATTGAACTCCAATCCTTCTGACTTTTGTTGAAATTGAGGGCAACTCTTAATCTCAGAGATGCCCAAATCAATATTTTGGATATAATTGATTATCGTTAAAGTCAATGATGTGGAACAATTTCAACAAAAGAAAATAGAGATAGCTTTAAAATTATGATTCATCAATCATACTCATGAAATAAGGCAAAGGTCACTTTGTCGCACAAACGAATATTTTGATTTGACCTCCTCAAATTAGCGTCGTAAATCTCGACAAACAACTTATTCTCAACTTTGTACTCCAAGGTTAATCACCGATTAATACATAATCTCGAGAATCAAAATATTTAACTCTTCCACAGTTAACGTATCTTAACATTCTCGGATGAGAGTTAAAACTATTAACTTCTTCCACAGTTAAATTTCACCAGTAAAACTCTAACAACCTCTCAAAATTCTTGGTGAATTGATTTTCTTCCATATTTAATGTCAGTAACACTTTGACAAACTTTCTCGATAGTCAAAATTGGGATTATTCCTCTTTCGTTTGCGTCAGTAACACTTTGACAAATACCTCGGATCAAAATCCCAGCAAATTGATTGCTCTTCCATAGGTTAACGTTATCAGTAACACTTTGCAAACATCCGGATGGGTCAAAATTCTCGATTGATTCATCTCTTCATAAAGTTGCGTCATCGAGTAATACTTTGATAAATAACCTCGATGGGTCAAAATCTTTGGCGATTTCGACCTCTTCCATAAGTTAAAATCAGCCAAACACTAACAATCGGATGGGTCAAAATCTTGGCGGATTGATTGATTCTTCTTCCTCGCGTTATCATAACTTTCCTCCGGATGTGTCAAAATCCTCTTGATTGATTCGACCTCTTCTTAAGAATGTAACACTTTGATAAATAAACCGATTCAAAATCTCAACGGGGCTCAACTTCTTCATCATTAACCATCAAATAATACTTTGATAAACAATCTCGGATGGGTCAAAAATCATTAGCGGATTCGATTCAACATCTTACATATAGGTTAACGTATTAAGTAACATTTTGATAAACAACCTTGGATGGGTCAAAAATCCTGAGTAGATTCGATTCAACATCTTCCATACATGTTACTGTCGGCAAGTAATACTTTGACAAAAAATCTCGGATGAGTAAAAAATCCTTAACACATTTGATTTAACCTCTTCCATACAGATTAATGTCATCAAGTAACACTTTTACAAACAACCTCAGATGAGCCAAAAATCTTCAGAGGATTCGATTATACCCCTTCCATACAAGTCAATTTAACATCATGAAAATGACACTCAAATTATCTTCAAGTTCAGTTTTGAAAATGGTTCTAATCAATGCTTCCCCACCCACGGTTGTCAACTTGAGTTTCAAGAAAATCAAATTTTATAAAATATGGAACTTGATCTCTTCGGTCCAAAGAGGGCGTTCGCCTCTCCAGGGAAAATTAGCCGTTGTATGAACTACGGCCTTGATGCCTCAAACCAACGGTCGATAAGGACATTGACACCTCTCAGAAAAGCGGAGCCTCGTCGTATGAACTACCGGACTCAAACCGGTTTTGACAGAAGCTTCGAGGAAAACATCGTGAACTGAAGATCGCCTCCAAACCGGTCGGTCCGACGATAGTTGACACATCTCTCGAGGAAAATCGCCTCATCAATGAAACTGGGCCTTGATCATCTCCAAACCGATCATCAACGAAACAATTCACCTCTTTTAGAAAAAACTAGAACTGTATGAACAACGGGCTCGCCTCGACCATGACGGCGAGGTTGATCTCTCTAGAAAACTGGAGCCTTTCCGTATAAACTACAGGTCTTGATCAATAAAACAAATGAACTTCCCCTCTCCTCATTATGGCTGGTGTTTGCCAGCCATTTAATTAAAAAGATAGAACCCCTCTCCTCATTATGACATTTAATTTTAAAAAAAATTCCTCTCTTTCAAGACTAAATGTTGATATATATAAATAAGCATTGATAATTAATTAGTTAATAAATAAATTAATACATATAACATATGTAATTACAAATCTTAATAATAGGTAAAGTTATTTTATTTTTAAAATTAATATATTTTGGATGAAATAAGTAATATCATCCAAAAATAGAGAAACGATATGGCAAAAATTCCACTAATTAAGCATGAATTTTGATGTCGAAAGCAATCGATTAAATTAAGTGCTTAAAATATAATTGAAAACTTTGTGATATCGGTGACTCCTAAATATGGTATTTATATAGTCGAATTCTTGAATAACAAGTTTAATATCTCTAATTCATTTTGAGCATCCAAATACTTAAAATATATGAGATAATCGAAGAAATCATTTCGAGCCGTCCGATGGAGTGGTTTGGATTTTGCCTGTATTTACATTCATTCTTAATTTATAAATAATCATTCTTCACATGAGGGGAGGCAAAGTGAAGAGAGATCTCAGGCTTGAAGAACCTCCAAGCATAATCATTAACCAATCGGACACATCATGGTTCCGTCTCCCGCGCCGCATCGCTCGCGACCATCACCGCTTGATCCAGCCACCGCTACCTGCCATGTCGTTGTCGCCGACCGATTACCTATCGACGTGTGCGCCGCAGCCATGGTCACATTGTCACCACCACTATTTACCATCACGCGTTGTCGATCATCTGACATTAAATTATTCAGATTTACTTACATTTCTAGCTGTGTCACCATTCACGATTTGGTTATCACACAACTCTTTCTCATTCGGAAAACTTAAACTTTGTACTCTAAAACAGATATATAGTGGGCATTTTTCTGGTAGATTTTCCCCTTTTTTGAGTTTTTTTAGTAAAATTCTAGAGTTTTTTATTCTCTTTTCAATTATCTGCGTGTGTGCTGGATCTCCTAACGAAGATAAGGCCCGAAGTTTTATTCTATCGCAACTTATTTTCTGGCATGGAACTTAAATAAAATTATATATAGGAGAAAAATATCAAATAAATAGCAAATTTTATATATTTAAACATTTTTAATAATATTTAAACTTCAACAGCCAACTTTAATAATATCTAATGAACTTTGTCAAATCTAATTGAAATCTACAATTTTAATTATGCCTACCAATTGGATGGTATATTTAAATTAATAACATTAAATATACAATTATTTAAGCTTAGTTAAATAACCATAATGCAAGAAAATCACCCAAAAAACTTTATGCCACCAAGTGCTTCAATAATGATTAGATCTCACCAAGTGCCAACACAAGTAGCCACTATAATCTTAGTTCATTAAAAAAAAATTGAAGAAAAGTAATAATAATAATAATATATAATGAACTAATAGAAGAAATTTGGAAAATAGTAAAGGTCAAGAGAATAAGATTTAAAGGAAGCCAATAATACTAAAATTTTTAATAAATAGAAGAATAACTAAATTCATCTCACAAGCATAAAAAATGCTAATCAAACAAAATTAGTCAATAAAGAGAAGAATCACTAAATTCATCTCCCATTTGCAACCTTACACTATATTATTTTTGTTGATTCCAAATTGATGGAGAATAGTTAAAAGAGAATTAAAAATATTATTTTAATGAAAATAACATCAAATCTTTCATAAGAAGAAGACCACCAAGTCTTATTTGTTAAATTGTGATAAATCAAATAAATTAGTATTAATTTAACATATCATTTTCTTTCATCATAAAAGTATTTAAAGAAGTACAAAACATTGAATTTGAACTATATTAGTTTTTTTTTAATTTGTCCACCCTTAATGTACACTTTTGCCCAATTCTCCCTAAAATATTTAACTATATTCCTTACTCTCAGTGAATTAATAAATTAATTAAAAAATAACTCTATAATTTTTATTATTTTAATCTATTTGTGTTTTTCTCTTATCAAAATGGTGATATTATCTTATTAATTATTTATAAATTTTTCTAAAATTATTAATTTTATGTATTTTTACTTATTAAAATTTTTTATTTAATTATTATATTATTTTTTTATTTAAAATTTTTGCCCACCCTGAAAAGAAGAATTGGTTCAACCCCTTATTTGAATAGATAAGAAATGAGAAGGCCTCCCAATAAAATATGTTCTTTGAATTCATTAGGTGGTTGTTTAAATACATACATTTTTCCATTTAAAATTTGATATTTTATCTTCATGACTTCTGACCTTCTTGACTTTTATATTCTATGATTCGTGAATTAAAATATTGGTCCATCTTCTTTAAAGAAAAATTTTTATGCTCAACACACTTTAAAGGATGTTAAATTCAAGTATGTCTGTACATGATATCAAATTTTATAAATAAGCACATAATGAGTCTAAGAGCGAAAGACTATAGAAGGAGAAAGGTAGAGATAAAAGCTTGGGGATTGTATTAGATTCAAACTAAAAAGTATAAAATTGATATTGTATTTGTCAAACAGAGTGTATTGAACTTATCCTCTAACTCTAATTTATAGGTTGATATTAAGGTTCAACATCGTAGAAATGATCATATTTTTTTTACACATTTATAATTATATAGAAGCCAATTCATAATAATAATATAATTTGACTGACTTAGCGATCATGAATACATAGTATCGATAGATCATAAAAATCTTCTCTAAGTTTCTTCATATAGTGCCATATGAAACTAGGGCCGTTTTGAGAGCTTTTTTTGTGCGTTTTACTTTGAGAGCGAATTTTAATTTTGATACCCGTTTGAATAGTGTGTTTTGAAACCGAGTTTTAAACCGAAAGTCGCTTTAGTTTTCAAAAGCAAAAGACATAAACTTTTGAAATACTTTAAACCAGAACTTTCGCGAATCGAAAAGTTTAGCCAAACAACCTGACCACTATCTATCACTTAACCAATTCAATGAAAACTATTCTGATTTTTTTAAAATAAAAGGATTCAATCTATTATTGCTTTTTGCATATATATGAGAAAACATTTATGGATAAAAATGTAATATTTTTGCTCCCCCTATATTCTCTTCATCCTATGAAGCATCCAAGTCCAAAATCTTCATAAAATAGCTCTCTCGTATCAACTAATTTTTAAAAACAAATTCAAATTACAAAACTATCCAGCCATCTAAATTCTAGTTTTTGTCATTATAAAAAGTTTCTATAGAACTTCCATAGGTGTAAAGCGAAGCGAGCGATGCACTCTTGTTAGTCTCGTTTGAAAATTACTTGTTAGGTGGCTGGTGTTGAAATGACTTGAAATTTCACTATTTGTGTTCGTTTGAAAATTACTTATGTTCGTGTTCAAAATACAAATATAATCAGAAAAATATGAAGAGAATTAAACTCTAATCTTTTCATAATAAAAATTTTAACCACTGTCTTGTACATGATATGTATATGTTGTTACGTATATATAATAATAATAATAATAACAACAACAACAACAACAACAACAACAATGACAATACAATAATAATAATAATAATAATAATAATAATAATAATAAATATAATTTTTTATTTCGAAAATAGCGAACAGATCGAACAAATGATTGTTCATGTTTATCTCCTTTATAAATCGAAATAAATGTCTGTTGAGTGTTCATTTCGTTACGCGAACACGTTATTTGTGAATAACGAGCTTTTTTGACAGCCCTACTTCCATATTAATTAAACGCACGTGATAAGCTTAGTGGACGATAAATTAACGTCAATTATTTATCTTAAAGTAAAAAAAAACATTAAATTTAAATTGTTGCTGTACCCAACTATTAATGAATTGGTTTAATAGCTGGGCATCCTATTTAAATGATTTGGTGAACAACTTTTGAGCAACATTTTCCCATTTTTCAACCATATTTACATTAAGTGGTGAAATTCTTGAATATATGATGTCATTAAAGTTATATATGAATTGAGTTGAGCTAATTTTTGATTTAAGATGGCTCTATTTAATTGTTAGTCTGCTCGAACTTTAGCTCAAACTTGACTTGAGCTCATTTATTGAGCTTGAACTTGGCTAGCGTAATAGAAGTCATGCTCAAACTAGACTTGAATTCTCAAGCTCAATTTAAAAGATCGAGCTTGATTGTTGAGCTCAATTTCATTTATAGACACTCAAATTTTCTAAATTTTTTATAATTTATATAATTAAAACTATGTGGATTTGGGTTACATAATTAAAATGTAGGTCCAATATTAATCGACAAGCTCTTGAAAAATCAAGCTCAAGCGTTTATAATCTGAGCTCGAATATGAACTCAAGCTCTAACTTATGACTTGATAAGTTTGATTATGATCTCGTTAATGATTCAAGTTTGAGCAAATTCAACTCACCTACACCACTAAAGGCAACAAGAGAGCAACAACAAAAAGTGTTTATCCCACTACTAGGGATCGACTATATGAATCATTATTCTCTGTGGCCTACTAAGTGTAATTTTCATTTAATTTTAATAAATTAAAATCATTTTTTATATTATATAATCAAGTTTTTTTAGGCATATCTTTATCGTTCTTAACATAGATCAAATATAATATATTCTCTCAATTAGGTCATTGAATGACTGACATTTTATATGTCACAACAAGAGAGCATTCACATAAAAATCATGATTAATCTAGAATAATTGAATTTAGCAATTTTAATTTTTTGCTTCTATATACTTTCTTATATGTTAGGTAATAGGTGCCATTTCAAAGTTTTTTATTTTAGAGCATGCAGCATTATTGGATCGTGGATGTGACATAAAATAAAGAAAGGGAGATTTACATACATATCACGTCAAACTTCCATATTTACATATCTAACACCTAAACTTCAATTTTTACATATATAACACTCTAATCTTCAATATCACATCAAAAATACCACTTTATTCACTTTTAAAAGAAATGCACCTTTTAAGCATGTGTTAGATAAGTAAATATCTAACTTTATGTGTTAGATATGTAAATATGGAAGTTTGACTGTGGTATGCATGTAAATCTCCCATAAAGAAAATGATTCTTCATTAAATCATGATAGTTGACTTTATTTTTGCAAAGTCAGCAACAATAGTATATTTTGTTGTATTTGCTCTAATAATTTTTATAATTATAAAAATATACTATTAATTCAACTCATAATTTTTAATTTTGATTGAAGTCAATTCATTTAAGAGGATATTGATTGGTTTAAGTTGAGTTTTAGCATAATTGATATAAATTTTTTTTAAAAAAAGTAATTTTGATGATTTTTTTTGAAATATTTTAGCTAATTTAATTACAAATTCATACACAATATACTTGTAAAGCTTGAACCCTAGGCCTCTTGATTGAAAACAAATCTCTATCTCATTAAGGGGCTATTTGGGATCAATTTTATTTTCTATTTTTTATTTTTATTTTTATATTATTTTTGAAAATATATATGTTTAGAGTATTTTTTTATATGATTTTATTTTTTATTTTTAAAAATATTAAAAACATCTAAAATATATTATGAGTATTTTTAAAAACAAATAATATAATCAAATAAGGTTTATTTTAAGCAAAATATAAAAATAAAAAATAAAAAATAAAAGTGATCCCAAGCAGACCCTAAGTTAAAATGCTTTACACATTTTTGATAAATTTCATTCACAAATAATTAAAATCATCAAAACAACAAAAATTCTAAATTTATCATCTTGCAGGGCCTCATCATTTGATCTAAATCATTAATAAAAGTTATATTTTTTTTATATTTACTGTTCATAAGAAAAACATTTTTTAAAGAAGAAATTAGTACCTACTATATTGAGATTTTAAATAAATAAATAATATGTTTAAGAAAGTGATAAATATTGTTAAAATTATCATTTAGCTAAAAATAGTTAGTTATTAATCTTAATTTTAAAATTCACAAATATTTAAAAGTTTTTCAAAATGATGGTTTAATTTTCTTACTCAAAGTTGCTTGCAAAATTACATATACAAATAATCAAATATATAAAAAAATGAGACAAAAGATCTTTTGAGAGGAAAGCTCTTAAGAGAGAAAAAAAAAATGAAACTTGGATTAAATTAACTGTGTAGACTATGATATGTACAATGCAAACAATGTTGACATGTAGCTCTTAAAGGAGATGGTTGTGATATAAGCGACATTACAATGAGGTCTTGATGTGCCAATGACTATAATGCATGCAATGTAACAATATAAGTCTAGAGAGAGAGGTAACTATGACATAAGCAAAGTTCTCATATATATTAAAGGAGATGTTTACAATGCACGTGAGGCATTCATATAAATTGTAAAAGAGATGGTTAGGGCTGCCAAAAAAATTCGTTGTTCAAATTTTATGTCTACCATTAAGTAGTTGTCTGACTCGCTTTCGAAGTCCTAACACCTAACAAATATTTTAAACTCGATTTATAAACGAGTCGAATATAAACAATTCTTCATTCGATCATGTTCGACTAAATCCATATATATATAGAAATATAATGGTTTAGAAATTTTTTTCATTAAAGCAAATATTCAAATCCTCTCTCATTCATATTTTTCATATTATTACTTTTCAAACCATTTTGAATAATTCGAGCTGAACACAAACACTAAAATTTTGAGTCATTTCAACACAGCCCAACAGTATTGTGAAGACGAACGCGAACAAAGGTTGCTACACCCCTAGAGATGGTTACATCAAAATTATGATTTTGATATGGACTTTGAAAAACAGATCAAAGTGGTGCAAGTTGGGAATATAATATAAGTATTGAATAAGATGACTATTTTGCAAACAACTTTATAATATAAATCCTAAAGGAGATGAAAACAAATCTAATGAGGTTGGAATGCAAGTCTAGAAATTATAATGTTTATTTATTTAAATTTTTTCAAGGATTAGGGCTCTTAATAATATTGTAAGTCTTTGGCAATGGTTGCATAAAGAATTTCCTCTAGCTTTGCACTCCCTCGGACATAAAATACCCTATAACTTTTTTTTGGTTGAATTGAATTCTCTTTAGCTTTAAGTTACCCCGAACTTGAAAACTCTTATAGTTATCTACTTAAAGTCACCCATAAAATTTTTCTTCGCTTTGGGGTGCCTTAAGCCTACAAAATCCTACATCTTGATAATATATTTCATCCTAAGATAACCTACTAAGTTGAGATAAGAAGAATATATATATATATATATATATATATATATATATATATATATATATATATATAAGTTGGTGAAGAATGTTGAAAGGAAGAGTACACTACACTATATCAAGATGCTAAGAGAGATTAGTATAAATATGTAAAGGAGAGCAATAAGCACCAAACATATAAGGAGTTTTTAGAGTGGTTTAGCCAAGACTTTTGTCAATAGTATGCTAACTAAGGTATATTAGTTTCTTAAAAGGACACCCAAAGCATGACCTTATAATGTTGATAGAGAAGAGAAAATAGATTTCATAGTGGCCATTTCAAAAAAGATATAAAGAGAAATACCCGTATATTTATACTACAAACAAAAAATACAAGCCATGAAGAGTTGAGCCTAGAATGAAGTAACACGTGTTGAAAATTTTCTAAGATGATTGGGATGCTTGAAGCCTTATTTAATGAACATAAATATGATCTTCCTTGAAATATGTCAGGAGATAAAAATTGAAGTGATTTTTCTTTACTAAGTCATTGAGTTGTTAAAACTCAAAATGCACCCTCTCATCGACCTCGCATTCCTATATTTATAAGCGTTTGGTAGGTTTCTATAGGGAATGTCATATATGAGATCATGTTTGCCAAAAAAATAGTGATGTCTACATGCAAATAATTACATGAATGTTTGCTATTAAGATTTGGCATCATAGATATTGATGCTACTCATCTATCTGAGCATCATCATCTCTCAGAATACTTAACTACCTTACGCTTCTTTTATTACAACATTCTCGCACTATAAGTCATCGTATGCTTATGCCACATAAAGCCCGTCCGATGCAGAGAGTAGACATTAGATTTGTGTAAGAAAGGTAGACTAAAAAGACTTGGTTAAGATGTATAAAAATGACCTCAATATACTTGAATTAAATGAGAATTTGACACATAAGGACACAATGGAGACGGGATTCATGTACCAACGCTTTGTTGTTGTTGTTGTTATTGCTCTTGTTATGTTCATCATTTTTTGAAGGATTAACCATTAGAGGTGAGAATGTGAGTTGTGGCTGAAAGATGCTATTTTGAAAGAATGTGATTCGAGTCAAAATCATCATTTAATTGAATTTGTAATACTGCAAGAGTGGTGTGTCACTTTCATTCAATCAAATGAATGGTGGCAAAACACTTTATATATATATATATATATATTATTGAAAAATATATTTTCATAATTGCATAATAAAAATTTTATATTTATTTAATCCTAGGTCTCAACCTAGAACACTGGAATCACGCATTCATCCGATAAACAAAAAAGCCAATAAAAAAAACAACTCACAATTGATATAAAATGAGCAAGCATAAAATGCATTGAATTATAAGATGCTCTAAAAGGGCTCTTCTCTTGGGAGAGGAATATGCGTATCATTTTTGAAGAAGAACTCGTAAATGAGCCCAGCCAGCCCGCCTCCAATGAGAGGGCCAACCCAATAGACCCAATGGTCCGTCCAATTACCAGTAGCCAATGCAGGCCCAAATGATCGGGCTGGGTTCATCGATGCTCCAGAGAAAACCCCACCAGCTAAAATGTTAGCCCCCACAACTAGCCCGACTAGAAATGGGCCGAACCCATTGGGGATGATCTTCTTCGGGTCCACGATGGTTGCGTAGACCGAAAACAGGAGAGAGAATGTAAGAACAATTTCCATGATTACTCCTTGGAGGGCTCCCATTCCGGCAACAAGTGTGTGGACCGGCGTCTCCTTCAAAAATAAATTGAAAAAAAAATACTCAAATAAAAAATCTATTAAAAGAGAGTTAAAAAAAAGTTTCTTTTTAAGAGAAATTATTAAATATGGTATCTGAATTAACTATAGATTAAGAGTTCAATCTCTAATAATATAACATCATATGATATTTATTTAATATATAATTAGTATATATTAATTATAAATTGTAATATATTATTATCCTTTAATTATCAATTAATATGTAGAAATACATAATAATTCATAAATAATATATATTAATATTGAGAAACTCTCTCGAATATATTGTCCTCCCGAAATTTAATATATAGCACACATAGTTAGTTTCTGTTTATCTTAAACTTGCTTCTATGCATTTTAAATTTCGCTCGTTAACTAAACGAAATAATACCTAACATACATTTCAAGCTCGAAACGAAATAACACGAACAATCATTTGTTCGATCACTCGCTTGATTTATAAATAAAATTATATTATATTATATTATATTATTATTATAATTATTTATTACTATTATTATTATTATTACTATTATTATTATTGTATTACTATTATTTTTATTTATTACTATTATTATTATTATTATTATTATTATAATTTTATTACTATTATTTTATTTTTTATTTTTATTATTATTATTATTATTATTATTATTATTATTATTATTATATATACATACAACACATTTACATATCATAATAAAGTGAATGGTTAAAATTTTATTATCAAGATTGGCATTCAAATCCTAAAAAAGTTTATTGTTATGAGCATTCGTGACCGTTATATTTTAGTTAAAAACATAACAGTTTTTCATTTTTTCAGCTTTACTAATAATCGACTCTTATCTGTGATATTCTTTAAAATTAAATATACAAAAATTGTATTCTATACAATAATAATAATAAATTTTTATCTCACAATGTGAGATCTGCTATATTAATTTTTTATTATTATAATCTATTAAATATTTATTTATTTTTAAAAAATTAAGATCAAATTATATATATATTATTCAAGTTTTTTTAAGTATACTTTTACTTTTTTAATATAAATCAAATTTAATATATCTATTCAAATGATTAATATTTTAATGTATAGTTGATGCACTTTTTAAATTAATAAATTATTTAAAATATAATTTTATTCAAAAAGTTTTTAAAATAAAATTTGATCTCACACCTAATTACCCAAGTAATCGGCTAACGACAGAATAATCTTAGGATCTATTTGAGATTAATTTTATTTTTAATTTTTATATTATTTTTAAAATATTTAAAATATTTAATTAGTATTTTAAATATTTTAAAAATAATTATTAATATTAAATATATTTATTTTGAATCAAAATATTATTAAAATAAAAAAAATAAAAAAATCTCAAACGGCTCGTTTAAGATCATAGATTATCATTATTACTAATAAACAACAATAAAAGTAATTAAATCTCAAGAAAAAAAAAAGTTTAAACTTACCAAACCACCAGTGAGATATCTGAGCAGGAAGCAGGCAAGCGCAGATCCGATCAACTGGGCCAAGAAGTAGAGAAATGACCGGAAAAGCGTGATGTGACCGCCGACGGCGAGGCCAAGTCACCGCCGGGTTAAGATGACCGCCGGAGATGTGCAGACCGCTGATATCATCACCGCCACCACCAGCGCGTGTGCCACCGCCACCGCACCGTCAGCCCCATTATTGTCCCATCTCCTCCCACCGCTTTCTCTGCAAGTTAATAGCTTGTATCGTAAGTCTTCCTGAAGATCTCAGTTGTAAGGTCCATACATCTTTTCATATCTGAACATTTCTAGTTCCGCAAGAGACCCTATAGATTCGAGCAGAATAATAGAGAGATGATTTTTTGGAGTAAAAAGGATCTCAATCTTTAAAATTCGTAAAATATATAATAAATTAATTAAAATTTATATTTCACCCTAAAAAGAAATTAAATAATTTTAATGTTTATCATGAGTAAATTTCATTAGGATTTTCTAAACCGAAAGCTTTCCTTAAAGATAGTTGTCACTCTGTAAATATAATAGAAGGATAAGACTTTATGTCAACTCTTGGGTAGACGCGTAGATAGGAAGGTGGAAAGGTATGTACCGGCGGCCATGGCGGAGCCGACACCGAAGACGAAGAGGAAGGTGAGGATGAACTCAGCGATAACTGCCCGGATGCAGTCGGGTTGCCGGACTTCGTGATGGTGGCCGATGGCGATCCTTGGAGCCATTTCTCTGGATACAAATAATTGGTTCTGGTTTCTTTTTTTTAGTGGATAGGTACTCTATATATAGATGCTAGACAAGTGGAGGGACTCTTTTGTGGAAGATTAACTCCCGTGACATTTCTTTTAGTTTAATATATAGATTATTATTATTATTAGTTTTGAACGTGGGGTGGGGAGGTGAATGGGATAAAAGGATAAAAATGACTTAAATAAAAGTAGTGATTTCTTTTATTTTTTTGAACATAAAAATTTGTTGTATGTGATTGTGATTATCAAAAGTAATTTGATGAGTGGATGTAATATTAGGGTGGAATAATGATGGTTCACATGGGATAAAGAGCAAATGATTAATAGTGGTTTACCTTGTGATGGGAATGATTTACTAAAAAAAAAAATGGGATAAACAGAAAAAGAAGAAAGTAAAAGAAAAAAAGAATTCTATTTTTTATGTAATTCATTTTGTTAGTATATATCTCTTATACGGAGGAAAATAAGTTTTATAATTAAATAAGGAGATATAGTATAAGATTACTCTTCTTTGATCTCTTTTGTATGTATTTTGAATTGTTCACTTGAGTATAATCTTTGTAAAGGAGATATTTTAAATTTGACTGGTTGTGATTATGAACTCTAAAGGTCTTTTTGAAAGGTTTTATGAATAAATCTTCAAGCAAGATATTATTTTATCACACTAGAGTGCAATTAATATTTATCAGAATAATTTAATAATTATTTTGAACCCAACAAGTTCTAGGTTAGTCCAACCATGCTTATCTATTGAATGTAGGTGAGCGCTCATATTTGATTTTTTCTTATTAATTTGTAACTATAATTAGCTGAGACAATTATGTTGTATTTTTATCGCATTTTGACTTATGGGAAGTAATATATGATAAGGTATTTAAACAATGTCATATACTTTTTCCCTCATTTCAAACCATAAGAGTAGGTATTTAGAATAAAAATTAATGTTGATTTATGTGCCATCTTCATTTTGATATAGAGTTTTCCTTGTTGTAATAGAAAACCCTCTTTTTATTATTTTTTCATGAGTTTAGAAGGGATATTTTTCATCATGCAGTAGCGATGTCTGTTCTTAAGCTCTATGTTTAGCATTTGGCCCCTTTCCTTTTTCGCGTGCTTAATTAACCATTAAAATTCACGACCAAAGTTGTAGTACCCAACAACAATAATTTTTTTTTTTCTTGAGGTGCATTATAAAACCTAGTTTCTTTTAATCTGTTGTAAATATTTGATGTGATATATATAATCTTCTAAGTTCTTCTTGTTTCTATCCCTTGCCTTCTTACATGAATTTTTCTCTCTTTTTCCATCTTCACTCATAACTCTCACTCTCTCACAAATTAACACGATACATGTCACGTCGCCAACCTAATGAAAATCGGCATATCAGAGGGTCACATCGAGTCGAGGTAATTGTTAATTAAATACTCTTGATCTATTTGAAAAAAATTTTTTCTTCATTCACAAAACAAAGCCACTATTATCGATGAAAATAAATATAAAAAAGCGATCGATGAGCGAACTTACCGATCAGCGTTGAGCGTCGATTGAAATATTCATATTTACAATTTAAAGTTGATCGATCGAGAGATCGATCGATATGCAAAGCGTATATGTCGACGTCATGTCCGAACTTTGGTTACAATTGATTCGTGTTACTTCTGAAATCATCATGAGAATGTTAGCGTCGATTGACGATTATCTGAACATCGCGGTTTGATGATAATGTGTTTTGAGTGAAATTAGCGATTCGACGTCGACTTGAATCAAATGGCTCCGTCAGAAATGTGAGATCGAATATTAAAATATATGATATATATATATATATATATATATATATATATATATATTAATTACATAATAGCATTATTGCAAAATTTTAATTAGGGCTAATTTTCTTGTTTAAATGCCTTATAAATATACTTAATAAACCTAACTAGCCCTAATTCCCTATACATAATCGGTTCGACCCATCTCCCTCGTCCGACCCGATCCCTTCCGCTCGGTTTCCCCTCTTCACGCGAGCTCGACCTAAGAGGAAGGTTTGGCTTCTTCCTCCCTCCCTCGTTCAGATTTCTCAACCGCGAGAGCTGCTCCCGCTCGCGAACCGTTCCCTCTCTCTCGTTCGTTCACTTAACCGCACGCATGATCATCCTTAGAGCCGAAGGAAACTCATTCGTTCTTCCCCACGGTAGATCGAAACTTCCCTCCCTTCGCTCGTCTCCCTCAATTGCACGAGAAGATCCTCCTCTCTTCGTTTTGTCTCTTCGAATGGCAAGCAACCTCACTCAATCCCTTCAATCCCCTAAGCCCCTTTCTCTTTTGAACTTCCTCCTTGGCCGAACCATATCCCTCTCCCTTCACCCAAACCTGTTCAAAATCCTTCCTCCCTCCCTCATTCTCCCATAAAACGAACCACATCTCTCTTCCTTCACCCAAAGCCATCTGAAAATCCTTCCTCTTCCCTTGCATTCGGATCGTTCTTTGCGCTGAGGTTCTTTTCTGGTTTTCAGCATTTTCTATCTTCCTTTATTTTCCACGCTTGTATCGTTATTCGTTATAAAAAAATGAGATGAAATGAGTTTGAATGTGTAAGAATGAATCTGTGAAAATGATTGTATGTATATGCATATGCGTTTATCTTTTTGCAAGTTTGAAAACCTCGCCAGCTCATCGCGACGATGAAAATTTATGTGTTTCAAAACTTGCTCGCCAGGCTGCAAACTTTTGTTTAATATCATCAAAATTTTGATTAAATTTTGGACTTAAAAAAAAGAGAAGGGATCAAGATTTAAACAAAATTGTATCTATCAATCACATCAAAATAATAATAATAATAATAATAATAATAAGAAACCAGATTTAAATATACTAAATTGAAATAAATAAAAGTGAAAAGAGCATACAATCTTCAGAGAGGCTTGGTTGCGCACTTGACCTATGAGCTAGAATCCTTTCCCCTCTCTTCCAAGGCACTCTAACCTCTCAAACAAGTGGAATAAAATGCAAGGCCTCCTCTTAGCCACATTTATATGGGGAGGAATGAGGGACTCATTCTTATTAAAAATTAACTTCTTAATAAAGTGAGTTTGTGTTCGCAAATTCTCAAAAAAAAAGGGGAACTAAATAAGTTTTAACTTAGATGGGGGGAGTCGAATATTAAACCATGAAGGAGTTATAACAAACTTGAAGTCCAGTTATTCAATAAATATAAAACCTGGTGTGCAGTTAGGGATATTGAAGTTGATATTTGTTCATGTGAATAGAGACTCTTATTGAATACTCAAAGTATTAAATTCACAAACAAATAATTATAAAACTAATTGAACAATTGAAGAATCATATTAGATGTTAAATGAAGTAAGAATCCATTGAACGTCAAATTGAAGCATAAGAGAACCCATTAGAATTAAGATATATTCTTCAAATACATCCAAATAAAAAAAAAATCAAAGAATCCATAGGAGATCCCTAATGAAATTGAAAGATTACAAATAGGCATGTTCAAGGAATTCTTGGAAAATATTTGAAGCATGCTATTTATCTTAAATATACTTGAATTAAATCAAGGAAAATTGAATAGAGCTCTCAATGAGTTAGATTGCTACAGATATAAATGAGAATCTATTGAAAGTTCAAAGATTAATCAACTTTGAATAAAAAAGAAAGTAATTAAAATTCCA